>BPLR01003957.1:0-60884 GCA_021605095.1 Caerostris extrusa | reverse complement strand
CTCTGATATATGAAGGCAAATTAACACGTGTCCAGGGAAACGGTGCAATTTAGAGTAGGTCGTTAATGCGCTGAGATATGAATTTGTGTCTGCTTCATGTACCAGCCGGCTCATAATCTCGGTACTCTACGGACACATCTTGAAAGTGTGACTGTTGGTACCCACTCTAAGGTTTTCTGTTACTAAGCGTGGAATTATTTCTGGATGATATTAACCTATACATTTTGCAATATAATAATAATAATAAATAATAGTTATAATAGTTAGTTATTTTATTAACATAATAGTTATGTTAATAAAAATAATAATTTTAAAAAATAAATAAAGATAATAATTTTATAATTTAAAAGAATACAATCGGTTATTTATATTTTGGTTGGTTCTATAAATGTTTCTTACTTTTTTTTTTCGCGTAGATCAATGGAAATGAGCGCCTGTAACTGATACCTGATTGCTGACAGTGATGTTATCATAAGGCCAGAGCAGAACGCGCCGCTTTATGATATGTGCGGCGAGCCAGTGAGACAGAGGAGCGAGGGATGGCATCGTACAGACCAGGACAAACCCAGCGACGGAGAACGAAGTCGTCAAACTAAGACGATACTAACTATATAATCTGTTTATCGGCAAAAATGATATGTGTTTAAAAAAACGCCATATATTATTAACTTTAAGTATTTTTACTTTTCACCATTGGAAACACTATACAAAATGTATGCTGCAGTTTAATGTAAATTGTAAATTGGCATTTTGTTTGTTTTAGATGAGGGCTTGGTGAAAAACCCTAAAAGGAGTTGGGATAGAGAAAAATCAAAAAAAAGGGTAGAACCCTAAATTGCATAATTCCCTTTGAATCAAACAGAACATCAAATATTGTTCCAAATATCCAGAATGTTTGAATGCGGTTTTTATTCCATGATTTGTCATTAAAAATCTTGAATTTCTGCTGCATTTCTCTTGTTATACAGCTTAGATCACATCTACATTCCTTACTTTTGATTCTTTCTGTATAGCTAAAACACATCGAAATAGCTTTATGCCTAAATGCGCATTGGAATTACGAATCCACAATCAAATTGTCTGGAAGGACATTGGCGGGTTTTCTGCTATACGCTACATTAGTGTGGGTTACGTAGACGTTTTCTTAGAAGACTTATTACCTTTCTTATCAATGATACAATTCGGGCCACCCGTAGGTTGGTAACGAGATTCAATATGTAAAAAAAGTAAGTAAAATAAAAAATAACATTTGATAGTTACTGAATGGATCATATTGATTTCTGAATGGACAATCAAATGATCAGCTACAGCCAGCACTACAGTCCATGTTGGACCACATGACCTGTCTATTAGGAGATTCGAAACAGGAGATGTTTTTTTTCGCGAGGTAGGGTTGTCAGCCCTACGCTCAACACTCTACAATCATATTAGACAGGGACCTATGGCCTACAGGGGATTCCAAACCACTAAAAGCATCCGAGGCACAATCGGGACTCGAACCCGAAACCTGTGGCATCAAGCTCCAGAACGCTGGCAAATGATCCGCAATTAAAGAAAATATAATTTTACACTGCCTTATAGAGTAGAATATTAATTTATAATAAAACATTTATTACATGCAATAAATGCTACATATTTTTTTTAATAGAATATAATCATAAATATAAAATATTTCTTAAAGACTGAATATGCCATGAAAATTTAATAAACTAAATTTTGCCATGATATTCATTTTAATTACGACCATTTTATTAGGTTGAATCGAAATTCGTAATTTTTTTTTTAGGAGAATACCAAGAAAAAAAGAGTTAAAAGTTAAAAGGTAGTAAATTAAATTAATAATTACTTCCTTTAAGAATAGTTTACCAATATAATTACTTCATTGTAAAGTTCCATGAAATTTAATTAAAGCTATTTTGTGAAAAATAAAATAAAATCTTCGTAATACATTTTTTTTTTAACAAAAAAATGTTTAAATATGAAAGAATTAAAATATCTAATGGTTAATTAAATTGTCTAATATTATTAAAAAAACATCTTATTTTAACTAAATTTTTTCCTTGTCAAGAAAATAATTTTATTAATTCTTTATTTTAATAGAACCAGAATATTTAAAAGTTAAATCAACTTTTAATTAAATAATTTAATTCGAAATCCACAATTTGCGATCAAGATTTTAATCGAATTAATGCGAAATTAAATTAAAAATATAAAAAGAAAATATATCCACACTAATTAACCAAAAACTGATAAACGCAGATTTTAGGCATTTTTAGAAAAAAAGTAATTAAATGACAAACACTTAAATACCGGAAAAGTTTTCATGTCACATAAATTAAAAATAATAATTTCATGCGTTGTTTGATTTTAAACAAATCAATAAATCTTTCAAAGTGTCAAAAAAAGGTATGGTAATGCGAATTGCATTTTACTTACAAGAATATCATGAAAAGTTAATCATTTTCTATTTATTTTGAGCAAGATATAATTAAAAATGCTTTTTCTTTCCTGTTTCATTTTCCTTTCAGTATTATTTATGTTTTTATTTATCTAAAAATAGTTTATTGACATAGAAAAAAAAACCTAAAGTTAAAATAGATTTTTTATTATGTATATCAATTATGATAACCTTATTTTGATTTTAATTGCATTTTAGATTAAAAATTATAATAAGGATAGTTGAATTCTATTTTAGAACCTAGATTTCGCCAAATTGCCGATAATGTACACAATAAGGTACAATGTTCTTCCCAATGCACTTCACAAGAATATGGCAGCTTTATTTTGTTATGAAAAAGTATAAAAACCTCAAAACACCTAGTCAAATCAAGTCATGATTATGTGCACTCTATCTTAAATATTTCTATTAATCGGCACGTAGTAAAAGTAACGAGCAAATATTATTCTTTTAATTTTTAAAAATTAATTATTTTTAATTTTTTTAATTAAAATTTTTTTAATTTAAATTTTTTTTTTTAGTATTTGAAAATTTCGAATTTTTTAATATTTGAAATTTTTTTTTTAATATTTGCAAATTTCAAATTTTTTTAATATTTGAAAATTTCAAATTTTTTAATATTACAAAATTTCAAAACTGTTATTTTCATTTTTGAAAATTTTAAAATGAATTTTGATAAAAAAAAATTCTATTTTAGAAAACCAATTTTGGCAACTGAAAAAAATGGCGACTTACAGATGGCAATATCTAGCCAAACAAGCAACTTGTTAAAACGAATTTCATTCAGAACAAATAATATTTACAGTTAAAAAGAAGGAAATGTTGAATAACCAAAAAATAAAGAGTTTTTAAAGTTGGATTAATCTTTAACAACATTTAGAGTGCATTCAAAGTTTACGATACCTCCATTGGAAACCATCAGTTCTATCTTTGCTGAGATAAAATAATTTCTTCTTCACTTATATTATATTTTTTAAGGTAAATTCTCTTTCAGGCAGCAATTAATTATAGCTTTTGCCTTTTTAATTCAAAACTATATGCACTAGTCCACTAGTTTAACATTTTTACAGAAGGGGAAAAAAGAATAGAACAAAACAAATATCGTTTGAATAAAACAAAAAATAAAAATAACTTTAGAATAAAGTAAGAATAAATATATTGCCAGTTTAAAATAAGTAAGAATTAATAAAAAGTGAAAAATATATAATCAGCTGGATCGATATACGCTAGCTATATATTTACTTAATAAATACTGAAAAAAAATTATTTAATTATTAACCCACAAAGGGAAATTTTTAAAAAACCATGAATAAACATTAAAAAGGCATCCAAGAAACTACGGGCGCACTATATCCAAAACAATAAAATATCGTTGGAATAAAGTAAAAATAAGAATATTAGAATAATTAAGTAAGCATAATGATATTATAAACGAGGTTGGGAACTTTTGTAAATTTTTGTCACCTTTAAATAATAATAATCTCGCATTTCTTAACATAAAAATTAAATACAAATTTTTTTTTAAATTTAAAAAAAAAAAATTCCGATAGCTTATCTACTTTAAGGTTTGTCGATTATGAAAGGAATTAAAAATGAATAGCATTCATAATGATAAACGAGGATAAAATAGTTTAATTTTCTGAACGGCTTATAAACATCGTTTACATTTTGTAAAAATCATCGCCAATTTTGGACTAAAAGCTAACACAATTCAGGCTAGTTAATCGTGTGTAGTACTATGTACATGTGAATCTGTAATTTACATTTTTACTGTGATAGCAAAACAGTAATCACAAAAAGCGCTGATTTACGATAAATGAAAGGGGTTCCAGAGACATCTCGACATATCTTAATGTGCCCTGATTATAAAAAACTGTTTATATAATCGCTAAAACTTTTCATTGCCCTTTATTACAGGATTATATTTAAGCAAGTAATCAAACGAGTTAAATTCGATAATATAAAATACTTTTGCAATATTACTCTTTTTCTATAGTGCGAGATTCGACATTTTAAACTGTAACTGTAATTGATTGTTTTGATTGGAATTGTCAGAATAAAGTGTTGAACGTTTTATTTATTTATTTATTTTTTTATTATTATTTTTTTTTAACTTGGGTAAATTGGGGTTTTAAAATATAATTCTATCATATTATTAAGTAAATTAATAATGTTGTCTTGTATTTAATTTAGTTTAAAAGAATCTCTCAGAAAAAGGTTTTTTTACTCATTTTTTTAAAGAACATTTGGTTGAAATCTGTAGCCTTGAGGAAGTCGCCAATCTTGCAATCCTGAATATTTCGCCAATCTTCCACAAATTTCTTTAGGGCTACCATACTCTAGAGGGAATTCTTAGCTTCTTTTCCCGAACAATATAATGACTATTTATTTCTACTTTGATAGTTATTTCAATTATAGTAAATAAAGTACATAAATATATATTCTTTTAAATTTTTATTCCGATAAATTATTGATTATTCTGACATTGTTCTTATAATGCATGTTTACAGTACATGATACAGCAAACTTTTGTGATGCGGCACTCATGAAAATACGAAACAAACACGAAAAACGATTTTTTAATTTATTATTAACTTATATTTATTAAATAATTATTTTCTTGGCTGTGGAAATAATTAAGGTTTTATAACAACCGTTATTTGAAATCGCGCGAAACAATGTTATTTTCTATTTCTAGAACATAGTTCCCGGCAAAAATCTCGATCGAATGTTTCTTTTGTTCTGTGGTTTTGTGATATTTCCTTTTAATGCTGTTGATATAGTTAAGGTTTTTGTGCCAACCGTTATTTGAATTCGCGCGGAAAAATGTAACTTTTGTTTTAGAACGTTAGTTTAAAGACGAAAAAGCCGTTGAAAAGTATTAAATTTTTCTGTGGTTTTCTGATGTTGTTCTTTTTGTTTTCTTCATTTATTTAATAAGGATAGGTACGGACAGGTCTTAGTAAGGCAATAAACTAATGTAAGTAACTAAAACTGCAATAAGACCATTTTCGCCTCCAATAAAGGATATATCAGAATAAAATGTAAGTTATTCTTTGTTTTCTTTTTTTCCTTTTTAAATAATTCCGTTTTATCATTCGAATTCGGCAATGTAAGCAATATGAAATATTTTTCGACATAATGAAAGCAAATAATATTAGTGTATTAGAGAATAATTTTGGCGTAATTTTATCATAACAGCGATTATTATCTTTGTCTAAATGATACATTTATGTAAGTTAGCAAAATATAATTCCGCATAATAATTTGGCGATAAAGCGATTAAATTTGGCATAAAAAAGCAATTTAGGAATACAATTTTGGCAAAATAATGATATCTTTGCTGCAATATCTATCATATATTAACCGCTGCAATATGTAGCGTAAAAAAAAAAAAAAAAGACAAAAAAAAAAAAAGGGGCGTGAAGCGATAACATTTGGCGCAAAAAGTATTCCAGTGATGAAAATTTGACGACAAAGCATTAATTTTTAGCTTAAAAGCAGTTAAAAACAAAATTCGCTTAGTGAAAGAAGTTGGCGATAAAGCGTTTCAAGGATTACAATTTTGGCAGAATAATTATAATAATTTGTTGTTAAAGCGATAAACTTTGGCTTAAAAGCACTTTCAGGAATGACGTAATAGCTGTTTGGCTACTGATGTTGATATAATAACACTGTTTGGCAATTAATTTTGACGAAATAGCTTTTTACGATGACACCAAACTTTGTTAGTTTACTGGCGATTTTGCATCCCAGTGAAGGAATTTGACGCAATATCATTTTTTACCGCGATAATTACCTGTTCCATTTATTATTATGCTTACTTGGCGACTTGGCAATCTAGCGATGTATTTAGCACAAAGGGCACAGGATTCTAGATTTTACCGAATATGTTGTATTTAAAAATGTTTTCCATTGTTATAATATTATTCATATTTTTGTAATTTGATAATTACATATTATAAATATGTAGGATACCTTAATTCAAAAATATGTTTAGAATATTAAAAATACATTTTGTTATTATAAATTTCACTTCTGTGCATAATTGGGCCAAATCATAAAATAGTTTCAATTGGGATTTAGCTATTTGGGAAGTCGCCAAATGTGGTAAATATTTATTATACTGTTTGCTATTCACTTCATTTACGATCGCAACCTGCTACTTGGATCCCTTTGGCGACAAATTTTTTTGACACCAAATCCCAAAGGTCCCTATTCTGTGATTTTGTCCATAATTGTTCTTATTTAGGTAATTCATAACAATTTTTTTTATTTAATATTTATTAAATTTTATTCGTTAATTTTTTTAAAACCAAATCTCGCGCAATAATAAAAATGCATCAATACAATTAATGTTAAATATATATATATATATATATATATATATATATATATGATTATGATTTTGAATGCTATATTTCTGTACGTAGTGATTGTAAAAATTCTATTTGATATACGTACTATAGTTTTATTAATCAAAATATTACGCTATGCTTTGAAGGATAAAGAAAGAACAAAACTAGTAAAGAAATAAAATCTTTTGTAAAATTTTAATATATTTTATTATCAGCTATAGAAATTTAGTATTTTAGAACTTTGTTAATTTTTTTTTAAAGATGCTTATTTTTTATTTCTTACAACTAAAAATCTATAAAATTTATTTTGATATTTTTCTGAATTATAAAGAGTAATTGGATATTTAAATTCGAATACAAATTGTTTTGAAAATTCAGATAAATAATTTAAAAAAAAAAAAAATAGAATATTTTTCACAATAGTACATCAAAATTTTTCATTTATTGTTTTTCAATTAGAAACATATCTATTTGTCCAATGATAAAATGTTTAGTATACATAAATACATTTAAAAGTCATTTTAAACCATAACGAAATTCATCTTCTTCATTTGCGTGAAAGACATTTAGCTTATTGGTGGATCTCAAGACTTGAGAAGTTTTTTTTTATGGGGTAGGGATATCAGCCCTACCCCTACCGCTCTACAGTCATATTAGATAGGAACGTATGGTTGAAAGTGGATTCCGAACGACTACAGATATCCATGGCACCGCCGGGATTCGAAACCTGTGGCAACGAGCGCCAGAGCGCTAGTCACTCGGCCCTCAGTCTCATAACGAAACTGAATATTATTAATTTATTACTACAGTTGTTGTGCAGAATGGAATATTCTTATAATAAACTGTTGTCTCCCTATTTTCAAAGAAACACGCCTTCAAAGACTTAACTAATTGACTGTCTTTAAAAATACGTTTGCTTAAAAATGGGCAATTCAGATAACAAGTTTGTTTAATGAGTTACTTCTGGAAAAAAATGATATCTGAAAAAGGAATAATAGTAAACTCACATTAATTTCGCAAAAAGTATTTTTTTGTAAAGCATTTTTAAATCCTTTAAAGTAAATTACTCGATTAAGTCTAGAGTCGTTAAATTGCTAACGTAAATCACTCGATTTGTCCTCTAAGTTTAAAATCGCCGAGTAGCTTATTTTATAAAGTCTTACATTATTTTTATTTTTGATACCGTAAGTTATCGCTAATTACATATTGTTATTAAACTTGTTTATTAAACGCTAATTATACTTTGTTATTATTCTCTTGAAATTTATATACGGTAAAGATGTAAAATTGCGACACACAATTATACCGTTAGAATAATTTAGTTAGAATAATTTACTTCGGGTAATTTCATGACAAGTTTCTAAATATTCAGTAACGCGTATTCAATTTAAACCAATAAGTATACTAATTACTTCTAATAGAATTGATTAGTAATAGAATTTAAGAATAGAATGCATTAAGGGTTGATAAACGATAATTTGGTATGTAATCATTTAGTACAGAATGGTTAATGCGTATTCACTGAAGTTTTGGAATTACAGTTATCATAGACTAATTTAAGCCAAGGTGGGTGTTTCACATGAAGATGAATCACGGCATTGAACAAAATCTCATTGAAATCGACCTTCTTTAAGCGAATAAGTAGAACGATATACTAAAAGATTTGTGTTCTTCTGTGTATTTGTAGATACATAGACTCAGAACATATTAAAGATGTTGTAAATAAGATATTTTGAAACCTGGAATTGTAAAATCATTCATAAACTATAAATTCAATAAAATCAACCGTATTAACATTCGAATTTTACATAAATTAAGATTGCGATGGATAGTATAACAATAAAGATTACGAATAACATTAAAAACGAACCTGGGGCGCTGCAATTAGTGAATTACTCCTCGGAACTATTTTTCGAGTAGTATTCCTAAATTACCGGGATTTGGCTTGATTTGGAGGTCTACTGTCATTTTCTGCATAATTTGGGTTAATTAGAACGGGACCAGCAGTTTAACGTGGGTTCCGAACCACTAACAAGCATCCATTTCCCCGCCAGGATTCGAAATTGAAGTTTGTGGTACCAAAGGCTAGATTGCTAGTGGTCACCATGCTGTAATCTTCTTTGGATGCACACTACTGTAAAGCTGTCTGATAGACTTTGAAGGACAACTATTGCGTTGTCTTTTGAACTTAACATTAATATAAAAAATCTGCGTTCATGGAAATCTATAGTCTCAAAACATATTAATTGAAGATGTTGTAAATAAGGTATTTTGAAGCTTGAAATTATAAAATCAATCATAAACTATACATTTATTAAAATCAACTGTATTAATATTCGCATTACACACAAATTAAGATTGCGATTATTAAGCTAACAACAAAAAATTACGAATAATATTAACAATGATCCTAAGACGCTGCTATCAATGAATTAATCCTCTGAGCTATTTTTCAGTAGTTCTCTTAAATTATCACGATTTGATTTGGTTTGCCGTCCTGCTGTTATTTTTGCATCCCTTGGGCTAATTAGACCGGGACCTAAAATTTAAGATTAATTTAATTAAGACGTCGATTCCGAACCACTAATAAACATTCATGCCACGGCCCCAATTCGAACCTTAAGCCTGTATACCAAAAAATGCACGAGTGCTAGCCAATTGGTCATCAGACCGCCTAAATTAAAGCGATTCGCTTTTTGCTGTCGTCCTTCTTTCTTTTCTTTTTTTGTTAACAAAATTGTGACCATACTAAAACTAAATTCCAATAAATATAGGGAAGGAAACATTTACAAATTTTTATATTACAACTGATATTCCAGGGGCCTGAATGGCCGAGTGGCTAGCGCTCTGGAGCTCGGTATCACAGGTTTCGGATTCGAGTTCCGGCGGTGCCATGGATGTTTGTAGTGGTTCGGAATCCACTTTAAATCGTAGGTCCCTGTCCTTATAGGATCGTAGAGCGTTGCGGGGCTTTGTTACTCCGCGTCCGCGGCTTATCTTCAAGTTACACGCGCCCCTGGGTAATGCAAAGTGAGTACGTCTGGGAAGCGCTTGCCTTAAGGCATCCAAGACCAAGCTGTCGAAGTGTTTGCCAGCTGCATCGAAAAAAAAAAAACTGATATTCCAAGATTGACTGTTTTTTGTAGCTAGAATCGTCTTTAGCTTTGTTCAAATCGTTAACAAATAGATTTTCTAAATTTTCTTATTTTCTTTTCCTTCTTTATGCTATTACCTCTAACTTATTTTTATTAAAAATCTCCCTCATCCCCCTCCGATTGCTTCGAGGTTACTATCACTCCCCATTCCCTTGATTGTTCTATTACCCTTAGGGAAGATGTCATCCACTGTTGGACTTAATAATATACACAAAAATATTAATTAATTTTTTTGCACAAATTCTTTATTTAAAAATATTTCTGACAGCCAAATATATAATAACAGAAATAAATGTTTTGAATCTATATTTTATTTAAAAATGAAAATAAGATAAAGAATGAAAAAATAAAATTGTTTCTGCTAGTGTAATAGTATGAAAAATAACAAAAGCTTCATATATTAAACCCATAATGACACAGAAATTGAGTGATTTATTTCCCGCATCTTCAAAAATTAAATAAACATAATTTTATAATAACTTTTTTAAAAAAAAAACATTTTTAATATGAAAATATTTTGATCAATCTATGCGCATTTTAATGTTACATTTTTTTTTTTCCTGAAAATGAATTTTTTTCAACGGTATCTAACTGATTTCAATTATGCATTGAAAATCCTTTACTAATAATGCGAATAATTAACGTTTTATGATTTACCTTTATTACTCCGCCATCATTCAAATTGTTTTAACGGGATAACGTGTTTCAAGTTATTCATTTTAGCCCCATAAATGTATAATATTCTATAACCAATTACCTTGAATAACATAGATTAGAATTATAATGGAGAACGTAAGTGAATTAGGGTGACAAACCACCATTCATAATTTTAAACCCTTTAGTAATAAGTTATTGGACACAAAAGCTCATTTGAGTAACACAGAATTACGCCGCATGTGGAGTAATCTTTGTTTAATCTCTTAAATCCTTTGTAGTTAGATTAATTCTACATTTTGTTGACATGGCTTTGACGATGAAATTACTGACTTCACTCAATTTGTTAACGCAGAGTAACGAATCGTCAAGATGCTGAAATGTTAAATTCAAAAGTATTTACTGTATAGTTACCAATTGTTGGAATTCTTATGCTTTCGCACCACGCAGCGTCACGTGGTAGTTTTATAGAAATCGTTTGGAACCGATTCAGAATTGAGTTGTTGCTGTGGAAACGGGCTGTTGCCGTGGAGACAAGCTGTTGCTGTGGAAACGAGTTGTTTTATTCTAAAAAGAACATTTTTCTTCCAGTCGAGCTTTTGCCTTTGAACTGTTACCGTCAACTCTGTATATCTTTGTAAATATTGCTTGTAAATAAATGAAGATTCCATAAATGTTTGTATGGATTGATCAATACTTCTCGAACCATCAGAAAGCTGCGGACAATAAGAAACATAGAACCACCGATAGAAAGAAACACGATAGTCGTAGTGACGCCTATTGTAATTTGAAACACATATATAAATGGACTTTAAGTACATTGTATACTATTTTTAGAATATAAAAATATCATTTAGAGTATAAAAGGTTTTAAAATCTAGAATTTAAGATAATAAATGCTCAGTCTGAATTTATATCGTTATATTTATATAATTTAAGTGCAATTCAATTTTTACCTACATTCTTGATATCATAATATACAAGCTATATTTAATTAGCTTGTTAATATGTATTATATATTACATGAGGGTTATCTGTCAATCTATCAACATATATATATATATTGTAGTGTGCAGTTTGGGCAACCAGGATTGCAACCAGATATGGTTGGGTTGAGTTATTTAAGGCACATGCTGGAGAACTCACAGCTTTATTGACACACGCATAAGCACCCACATATAGAATTAGAGACACACAATATTTAAAACATTTAAAGAACTATAATTTGTAGAAGGATTCCATTTCTAAGCTTAAAAACCATTACTCGGTTACTCGCCGGGTGGGCGAAATATACTTCCTCTCCGAGTGACTATCTGTATTTGTATAAATTTCTTCTCGGGGTGAGAGATTGTAACCCTTATACATTAGGATTCAATGCGCAATGACACGAAATGTTATTTTTCATCCGTTTTTAATAAACTTCGCCTTATTAGAATTCATAATTTTTTTGTTACACAATTAAAATAACAATTATTTCGTAAAAGATTTCAAAATAAAAATCAAAAATTCTTTCTGTACAGGTGGGACTTTCCATACTTGAAAATTTTGAAAATTATCGTGAAAAGGCAATATGTTTTTATTTTGTACAAATTATAAAAAATTAAGTTGTTTACATTTATAAGTTTAAATTTTAATTTTTGTATTTCAAACATCCTCCACGTTTTAAAAAAAAAAATAAACAGAATTTTTTTAACTGTGATAAATATGACCTTTTTTTTTATGTCGAATTTTACACAATGAAATAAAGAAATAATATTAAAAAGAACATTTGCTGATAAGAAGTGAAGCTCAAAAATTCTCATAAGTGTTGCTACTCAAAAAGTATCGTAGCTACTTCAAGCCATTATTTCAGAGCATTAAAAACAGTTTACTATACGATTTTCTAGTTAAAAAATAATTAAAAAAAAAACGGTTTTTTTTCTGTTATCTTTAATTTAATACACTATATATTTTGATCATAAAGAATTCTTGACTGTAAAAATCATTCTTGAAGAGTCATTCTGTATTCTTTAAAGGCGTTTATTGCTTTTTGAAGAAAAAGAAAGGAAAAAAACTATATACCAACAGGGTTTTTCTTCCACTGTTTTGATAGGAAAAAAATTTGAAGATCTGAATAGAAGGTTTTAGAAAGTTAACAAAGTACATAAACAGTAAAATATTAAGCATGCTTAATTTTTATCGGCTCCATAAATCTATGTATGAAAGGGCAATAAGAAGCATTCGGTAAACTTAAAAAAATTCCTGTTAAAATCTTCAACGTATCATAGGAAATTCAAGTACTGTATTGCAGGAATATTAATAAATTTTGTTTACTATCAAACCTGTTTTCATGATAGTTTCATTCCTTTTTTATGCGTTCATCTGTTTTTTATTCCTTTTTTATGCGTTTTTTATGTTATGCATTATTTATTTGTTTTTTTTTGTTATGTTCCAAAGAATTTAACTACATTTATACATAAATAGAAATTTTCCTATAAAATTATATCTTTTTTTTAAATTTTGTACTTAATCGTGCGCTTTTAATGATGCAATATTTCAAATTTGTATTCATTTTCAAAGTGAGCATGTTCTCTTGAGATTTACATAAAAGATACTTATTTAATTATGTTGTCAGCTGCTAATGTATTTGAATCAACGATTAAATTAATAATATTAATTACTTGAAATCTTTTTTATGAAAGTTATTCTATTAACACAAAAATTCATTTTGATTTATTGGCTCAATTACCGTTTGATTTCTTTTTATCTGTGTTACCAATAAATAATAAGGTTGAAACATTTATAATTATTAATTCAAGCATAACATACTTTAGAAATTTTTTTAACTAATTAAAGAGCAATTTATTAAATATTTACAAAATGAACTTTACTGGCAACAACATGCCAGCATGTTACTTTATTATTAACAAGAATGCAGCCTCAGTAACTAAAACAAAATAACAAGTTGACCTTAAACAAAATTTGTTTCAACGTAAATTTAAGGAAAGCTTACTGACTCGAGATTAATTAGTTAAGTATATTTTATCGCTGATCACTCAGTTACATGTTACGTGAAAAGACTCATAAATTTTCTCATAACTAATATAATATTTTCTAAGCAGGTAATTTATTTACATAAAATGAAATTTTCCCTGGTAACGTCCTAGGTGGCTAAAAGATCTTCAACTGACGGATGTAGCAACGCTCGAAGAGTGATCACTTTCGTGGGACTTGATGTAGGCTGTGTCTTACAATGGAATGCGGGCGGCCTGTCCCAATCAGTTGAGATTCAACATTCCCTTGCCAGCTACGATGTTGGCACTTACGGTGGGCCATGACTGCTGGGCGAGCCATTTGCACCACATTGGCATTTTTGATAGCCCAAATTGCCCGATTTGTGGGAAAGACGAGATCATCGACAGACACCATACAGCAGGATGCTCAGACATGAGTGCGAACTTCGAGGTGAAAAGATATTGGAGTGCTAGAATTTTGCTGATGAGACTTTTTTCTCTTATTGTTTTTTTTTTTATGTGTGTTGTACACTGTACTGATCCCGTAAGCGTGGTTCATTGTGTCTTGAATCGTGGTTCATTGTGTCTTGGAAATAATAATATAAAAAACAATGGTCAGCCATTGATTGAATAAAATTGGTTCACAATCAATCCTATTTCTTATAAGAGGGCTGAACGCGAGTCCTTCTGTAACTCATAGATAGTCGAATGCATTTCTAAAAATAATCAGATTCTTGTAGATACAGTCGAGAAAGACCTATCTTAAAAGGGCCACTGATGCCCCTATTTGCAGCCGATTGCAAGAAGGTACATAACCGCTAATCCACTTCAGATCTTGAACTAGAAGGCTTATATCTAGAAGACTTCATGAACGAATGCTTATGCAAGACACAAGACGTCCAGAATTATATATATACTATTTACCATACCACCGATATGAAATGTTTAATTAGGCACGCACGCATTCAACTGGAGTGCAAGTGTTATTGTTGTTTCTTATCCCACTTGGTAGGCATCTAGACCAAGACCACGAACCGCGGGGATTCATGGTTGAAGGAAGAGGGGCAGCTTCTGTTGTTAATGGAGCACCTGTAGGTAGAAATCTGACTTCGTCCAGTGACGCTGACTTTTTACTGGATAGGGTTGTCAGCCCTACTCCCAACGCTCTACACCCTTATTAGACCGGGATCTACGGCTTAAAGTGAATTCCAAAGCACTACAAACATCCATGGCACCGCCGGAACTGGGACCCGAAACTTGTAGCACCGAGAGCCAGAGCGTTAGTCATTAAACCATTCAGGTCCCTGAGTGCAAATTAATGGAGATATGTACTTTTTATTAACCAGTCTAGATTTTGTTCACAAAAATACTCAAGAAGATTGCTAGTAAACCTGTAACCCACTATAATCCTAGTGATATCCACTAAAATGATAAATTTGGTGGGTCTAGGTTACTCTTTGAATAGCCGCATTGACCTATATATCGTACCAAGAATCACTGCTATTGCTAGGTTATACAGAGATGATAGATTTGATCCCATTATTCATCCTTACGTCGGTGTAGTTAGTAATTTCTTTACCCTACAAGACGATAATATTAGACCAAACAGAGCTTGATCGGCGTAGAAGCGGCTTGATTACCTCTTGTAAACAGAGTCACATGTGCGCACGATCTGGCCAGCACGTTTTTTGAACTTGAACCTGACTGACACATAAATTGTCCCCTTCAGAATCTTCAAACAGCCATTTTACAGCGACGGGCTTTGCTCACAACTGATTTAGTAAGCACCATCATTTTGAACATGGTATATAATGTATATATAGTTGTTAGAGGTCATAACTCTCCATATTGAAGACGATCACACATTGAAGTCTGATATTATGTTTATTTAGATATGTTTCCATTTTCTGTATTTTCAAGAAGAAAATAAACCTATTATTTTTCTTTTTTTATATTCAAATTATGAGGCATTGTTTGATTGTTTTAATCAAATGTCCTAACAATCCTAATTTTCTGATTCAATTTTAAATTTTCGAAACACTACGCATACATATGCATTTAGAACAAACTTAGTCTTTGGTGTTACATGCCAAAATGAAACTCCTTTTTAATGCACTTTTACATCATTCCACTTTTACATTCATCCAAACATTAATTTTTAAGTAATGCAAAAAGCTTTTATTGAGAGATTTTTCAAGTTGGCAACTTGTCGTAGATAAATAAAAAGATTGTTATTGTTGTTTCTTATCTCACTTGGTAGATGTCTAGACCAAGTCCACGAAACCGTATGGACTCATGTTTGTAGGGAAAGGGGGCAACTTCTGTTGTGAAGGAGTACCCGTAGGTAAAAGTCTGACTTGGCTCCTTGGCGTTCTCTACAGTGGTATGAGAGCAGAACCTACAGCTTAAAGTGGATTTCGAACCTCTACAAATATCCATGGCATCGCCGGGACTCGAACCCTGTGGCACTGAGCTCCAGAGCGTTGCCATTCGGCCATTCAAGCCCATAAGTAAGGATGTATTATAAAACGTACATGTTATAAAAAAAAAGTCTATTTCCCTGAATTTATTCTAAGTAATAGAATATTTTTAAAAAAATGCTTTTTTTTTTTTGTCTTTTAACTTTTTATTTGTCACAAATAAAAATAAATGAAAAGAAAAATATGTCAGCTGTAAATCAGAACTATGTATTATTATATTAAATTAAAGAAAAAGAAAAGCTGAAAAGCCAAAAAGAAAAAAATTGTTAACAAGCAGCACAACAATTTTATGTTGTTTTTATTTTTCCAGAAAACTAATTTTTTACTGGGAAAAAGAAAATTAAATCACCGCAGTACTTTTTTTTTTTTCAGTAATGATTCTCTTGACTTCGCTGACATCAGCAGGCAACTTCAAAAGAATAAGGGAAATTAAGTTCCCGTAATTTCAACAGCGTTTTCAAAATCGTTTTTTATTTTCTTCACAATTTACCATGTTCATTTCAAGAGTTCTTTTTCGTCTGCTTTCGATTTTTTTTTTTTTTTGTTCTAGATAAAATTACAGTTATGTACTGAAGCAGATGAAGCTTTCTTCTTGATTTTGATTGGTTGCCGTGGTTATCGAATCACCTTTAAAAGAATTTGATCATACAAAGCATTTGGTACTTGATTCTTTGAAGTTACTTTATGAATTTGAAATTTAATTACTTTTTTTTTTTTAAATTTGCAAAATATGGGAGGAAAATAATTAAATTTTAATGCAGAAGCATGAAAATGCAATTAAAATTTAATTATAAATTAACTTATTAAAAAAATAAATAATTAAAAATTAAAATTTACTTAAAAATTAATTTAATTAAAATTAAAATCAATATTTAAGACATAATATTGAAGTAGAGAATTATAACTTATTATAATTACTTAACTTTATTATTAAACAAATTACATTAAGAAATAAAATATTAATTTTTTTCCTGTTTAAAATCAAATTTATAAATATTAAAATAAACATAATAAAATTAGTTTATAATAAAAATAGTTTCTGATGAAAAAATTTTTATTTAGTTACAGAATTCACATATAAAGTATAGTTAAAAAAAGTAAAGATATTTTTACCAGAAGAAATTCTATTTAATGTTTTATTGTTGTAATGAGAAATAAATCATCTTGTCACCCTGCAAGAATACTTGTTAAAGAATATACAGTGTCTCCCAAAAGATTTTGTATGTGTGATTCACGATAGAATGGGAATTTAATTTATTTCAAATAACACAGTAGAAACTCTCACATTTTTGAAAATAATTAAAAATAATATTTTTAAACCTACAACTGTGCCCAAAAAGTAAGACCGATTTTTATTTTTATTCTCTTTATTTATTCTTTAAAATTTATTTCATCGCATTCGAAGTAATCCCCTCCGGTCACAATGCACTATGCCAACTTTTTTTCCAATCCTCAATGCATACTGAAAAGATCTGCAGGGATGGCCTTCAAAGCGCGCCGATTCATGTTGGAATCTCTTTAGTCTACTCAAAATGGTATTCCTGAGTGGTCTTTTTAGTTTAGGGAATAGCCAGAAGTCGCACGGTTTGAATACGGTGTTTGTGGGTTTATACGGTGATATGGGTTTCACTTTTGGCAAAAATCTCACGAACAATCAATGCAGTGTGATCCGGCGTATTATCGTGATGCAAAAATCCAAGAGTTGTCTTTCCGTAAATGTGGCCTCTTTTTGCGAATAGTTTCGCGCAAACGACGCATAACACTCAAATAATATTCCTTGTTGACAGATTGGCCTGGTGGAAGGAATTCATAATGCACCACACGACGGTAATCGAAGAAAACAGTCAACTTGAACTTGATTTTTGAGTGACTTTGGCGAGCACTTTTCCGTCTTGCTTCACCTTTGTTACGATATTCTTTCGATTGATCTGTTGTTTACGGGTCGTAAGCATAAATCCAAGTCTTATCTTCAGTTACCATGCATTTCAACTTGTACTGATAGTCAGAAAGCATTGTTTCGCACACTTCAACGCAACAATGTTTTTCCAAAAATTCAGTGTTTTCGGTACCAATCGAGATTTGACGCGTTTGAGGCCCAAAACATCTTTTAAAATGGAATTGACCGATCCTTTTGAAACTCCAACATAATCAGAAAGGTCTCTAATTGTAAATCGACAGTTTGCAAACACTAAATCTTTAATTTTTTGGACGTGAACTTCGTCGGTTGTGGTTGGTGGTCGACCAGAACGCTCTTCGCCTTCAATGCGTTGTCTGCCTTCTTTGAACTGTTTATACCACATGTAAACATTTCTTTCCATTACTGTTTATTCACCGAATGCCTTCTGCAACATTTTATACGTTTCCGCACATGAATATTCATTCCGCAAACAAAATTTAATTCAAGTTCCTTGCTGAATTAATTCAGACATTTCAAAAATCGCCGGAATCAGTTTTAGCATCTCACAAAACCAAGCGTGACTCAAGTACTAATGAATGTTTTGACGTAAAATTTCACTCAGATGTCAAGGACAGTGCCAACAACCTAAAAGAAAATTAAAATTGAAATACCATACGCCCGGGAAATTTAAACTGGAAACTGGTCTTACTTTTCGGACACAGTAGTATATACATATCTGACGTAAATCTCAAATACCTATTAGTTTAAACACTATTTCCTGTCCGAAAATATTCTTTTAAGGCAGAAATATAAATTTAAAAAAGAGTTTTAAGCACAGTAGTAAAAAAAAAATTCACAAAAATTTTCAGAAATGATTTAATCACAAAAAGTCAGTTAGTCACTTTGCCTACTTCACACTAATTTATGTTAGTAATTTAGAAATATGTTTTCGGGCATAACTGTTTTAAGCTGGGATAGCTGTTTGGGCATAACTCTTTGTTTTTAAGTAGTAATTATTATTATTATTATCATTATCATCATCAGTGGCGCAACAGCCCCATGGTTGGCCAAGGCCGTCTATCTACTGTCAGATTTCGAGACAGGAGAATGTTTTCTTTTACGGAGTAGGGTTGTCAACCCTACGCCAATGCTCTACAGTCATATTAGACAGAGACCTACAGTTTAAAGGGGGATTCGAACCACTACAAACATCCATGACACCGCTGGGACATTTATTTATGTAGTTAGAATATTTCCATTTATAAAATCAGGGAATCATACTTCATTAGACTAGGCGCTTTGAGATGTATGATCGCTATTGCGGTTTTATCACAATTTATTCAAATGCTGTTACAATACTAGAGTTAAAATGATTTGACAACAGTGAAAATTTATTCTTTGCCATTTTAGACCGGCACCTACTGTTTAAGATGGATTTCGAATCACAACAAACATCATGGCACTGTCAGGACTCGAACTCTGGGGCACTGAGCGCTAGTCACTCAGCCATCTGGCTCCAGATATCCAAAAATGTATCTAAAATTATTTAAGAAACATTTCAAGGTCTGGTTTTTAGTGTTGGTCTATGGTCATCTTGTACACACTTTAGGCTAATTAGACCAGGACCTACAGTTTAACGCGGATTCCAAACCACTTAACAAACATTTATGCACCGCCGGGATTCGAACCTGAAGCCTGTGTATACCAGAAAGCTAGCCAATTGACTATTAGGTCGCTGCAAGGAATTTTATTAGACTTGATTGTTATTTTGCGAAAACTTTGTGAATAAAATGTCGGCTTTTACGGATTCTTTTCATCACACATTACTTCTTTTAAAACGAATTTATACAAAATAATTAAAATAAGTTGTGAATGAAACGGAAAACATGGTCAAGCTTTATTATTTTAATGCCACAATTTTTCATTTTTTTGGTTTAATAATTTTATTTATCTAACAATTTGTATAAATCAGACGTGTATCTAATATATTTTGCAAGGCACTACGTTTTACAAAGTACTTGTTTAAATATTCATGAGAAGCGCCTATTTTAATAAAATATATAATTAAAAAATTAAAATGTCTAGAATATTCAAGGATTTTACGAAATTAAAAATCATTTAAACTACACACACAGATTACTAATTCCCCTGTAGAGTTAATTTTCTTAACAAAATTAACTGTATAACAAATAAAATTTTAAAAACTTTCAACCAAATCAAAAAGCAAATAATTTTTTAAGAAAATATACAAAATATTTTATAAATTACTTTATGGAGGAAAATTTACTGTGTCTCCTTTAAAAAAATGGTTTCATAAAACAATGGCAAAATACTAAAAACTGAATTTTATTTTCATCAAATGATTTATACTCTTAATACTTAAAGAATATATTTTCGACAACACCTTAACAAAGAATATTCACTGAAAAGCCGAAATCTTCAAAGATTATGACCTGCTACTTCTGATGCAGTGAAAATGGCTGTAGATAACGTTTCACATAAAAGCGACCGCGAAGTGTAAATGCTGATGTTAAGAACATCTGCTCGCTCTGCTACTAAGCGGCAGTTTGTATGCTAGAAGTAGACCATTACCACTGTTTTCCTGCCAAGTCTTGCTCAGATAAATTTTTCTATAATGATGTGGAGATAATTTCAGCCTTTATGGAAGGGATGTAATGATGTGGATAAAATTTAGGAAGAAGAGTTTCAAACATTGTTAAATGATGAAATTCTTTAATGAAATTACTGTAGAATATTTATTTTTAAAATAAATATTAAAAGAATAGAGCTGTGGTTTTTGAGTAATGATGAAAACTCGAAATACAAAATAAAACCCACTCTATGCAAAATCACAAATGTACAAATGCAATAATGATTCATATTTGCAAAATAAATTGAATGAGTGATGTTATAATTTTAGAATTATTATTCTTAATATACCTTTCTTTTGTAAAAACCAATTAACATATGCAAACGTGCTACCGCCTACACACTGACAAGAGCCCCCCTGAAGTGTTTAGGAGAAATGGTCAGTAGGCTTCCAGACTCTCACGCGAGATGAAGTACAGCGCCACAGGCTCTTCTGCTGAGAAACGTTTACAGTCTCTCACCCCGAGAGGAAATATAATTAGCGTAACCCTGCGTATTAGTTAGCCTACAAACTTTTACACGGTGAGTATATATATATATATATATATATATATATATATATATATAAGTATATTTCGCGCACCCTGCGCGTAGCTGAGTATCGGCTTTGAAGTGAAATCCTTCCCCGAATCTATAACTGTATGTCTTCAATGGTGCTAAATATTGTTTGTGACTAATTGCATGCATGTGGGTTTTTGTGTGTGTAAATATAGATGTATGTTCTCCAACCTGAGCCTCAAGTATCTCAACCTAGCCACACTCAGTAACAATCCAATTGCACAAGCTGCAAAATACAAAATATCTTTTGTGCAGGTGAATTTATTTTAAGATGATTTGGATACATAGATGAAAGATACTTATACTATACAATATATTATGCTATATATATTTTTAAAATAATGTTTAATATTATCAGAATTTCTTAAACAATAATGTTTCAGTTTTTGTTATGCATTTTACATTTTCATCGCAGTTTCTTACAGACAAACAATACTTATTCGAATGTCTTTATTTTTCTGCAGACGTGTTTTATTCAACATACATAACAGAATTTTCCATTGCATATATTTTAGTATCAGGAATAAAAAATGACACAATTTTGTATCGTTTCCGCATTGAATATTCTGACAATACATTTGGACCGATTCCAGTGAATAACTTTCCCGAGAAGAACGATGTATAACAATGTATCTTAACGTTGCTATCTTTTTCAGGACGACAACCGAACGCATTTGTCTTTCGAGCAGGTGAATTTATTCCGAATCGCTTGTATTTCAGTGCCAGGAATAACAAATATCCAGAGAGCATAATGTGTTGGAGGCACGAAATATAGTATCTAAAATTACCAGCGAAACGCAGATGAGGAATTTCTTGCCATGTTTGTGGATGTGTTATCTTTCATGGTTAATTCATTCAACTGCTACATGAAATCCCTGATTATACATAACACAAAGGATGAGAGCTATCATTATTTGCATATTCCAATGTAAATAATATGTTTGAATGATATATAATTAATAAACTAGTTTTATAATTGGAAAACTTGAACTTACTTTATTAACTTCTTCTGGGATGAATTATTTAATATGAGGAAAAAAAAATTATTTCATTTTTGTTATAAACCTTTTTCACCAGTTTGACATCGACAACCATTTAACTTTTTTAAAAATGGAAAAGTATTAAATATACAAAATTATGTATATTGTCCATTGAACATTAATATTAAGTTACAAGCCGGAACAATATAGTTAAAAAGTGTGTTGGGGTTTTGGAACTGTGTTGTTGTTGTTTCTTATCTCACTTGGTAGACGGCAACATCTAGACTAATTCCAAGCCATGCGGTCTCTCGGAAGGAGGGGCAGCTTCTGTTGTGATGGAGCACCCTTAGGTAGATGTCTGACTTGGCTCCGTGATACTGACTTTTTACAGGATAGGGTTGTCAGCCCCATCCCCAACGCTCTGTGCGGCCTGAAGGCTAATTGGCTAACGCTCTGACCTTTGGTGCCACAAGCTTCGAATCCTGGCGGTGGCTTGCAGGTTTGTTAGTAGTACGGAATCCATGTTAAACTTTAGGTCCCGGTTTAATTAGTTCAAAATGTGCGCAAAATGAAAGCAGAGCGACAAACCAAACCAACTCTCTGCAGTCATATTAGACGTGAACCTAAGGCTTAAAGTGGATCGAACCACTACAAGCATCCATGGCACCGTCGGGATTCGAATTCGAAACCTGTGGCACTGAGGGCCAGAGCGCTAGTCACTCAAGCTATCAGGCCCTCCCTCAGGGATGTAAATGAATTTCAACCTGGTACACTTGAGTATTGTTGGATTTTACTTTGTAGTGGTGAATGATTTCACATCAAAGAGACCGACATTTGGAAATAACATATAATACTAATGAAAAGATTTCAAAAAGTTTGGGACACATTTGCTTTATTTTAAGGTATGTAGCGAGTTCTGCTTCTATATTTTTATCATATTTTGAGGAAATTTTATACTTAATTTGTTTAGCATAATGTACCATTTTAAATAAAAAGTTACAATTTTTATAAAGCAACGTTATTAAATGGAATAAAAAAACTCTACTGCCGATACAGCAGTATCCATACATCCATTTTCTTCGCATCAATTTTTTTTTTTTGATAACAGTTAACAAGTTTTAATATTTATTTTCCAATTAGAATAACTTAAATAAAAAAAAAAATTAAACTTAAATATATGTATTGATATTCGAGAAGAAACTTAAGAAATTTGGAAAAAATGTTTTTATTTTTAGTAGGAAAAACCTTACCTGAAATACTATTAGATTACATTTTTATAAATTTTTTATGCGTGTTTAAGAAATTGTAACTGTTTGAATTTTCAGAAAGGCTTTTTACATACATAAGTTAAGTACACATGTGCCAAATTCTAAGAATTACTAGTAATTATTATAAAAATTATAAATATATTAATGATATAATTCGTGCCCGACTCGGGGCTGGGGATCATTAGGGCTGAAGTTCAATCCGTTGACGGTATTGTTGTAGACACAGTTTAAAAAAAAAAAAAAAAAAAGGAGACTCAATGGCGTTTGTAATTTTCAGATTCTTACCTCTTCAGGCGGACTATCTGGTGAGAGTTTTCCGGATTTGTTTCCATACGACACATACTAATGAGGGTAATTACCCCTAAAGTCCTCCGGGAAGGCACTGCCCACCTTCTTCAGCGACACGGAGCAGAATTCAGACTTCTACCTACGGGAGCTCCATCACAACAAAAGCTGCTTGCTTCTTCCCTCCTTCCATGAGGGATACGACAACAGTAATAACAATAATTAAAATTAAGGCAATATCTTTAAATAAAAATTGTTTATTTTGAACATTATCCCACATACACATAAAATATTTTCGAATTATTTTGCTTTTTATTCTGTACGTTTGTGAATTAAATAGAAAGCTGATTTGGAATACAATTTCGAATAATGTTACTAATGAATCTATTTCTTTTCTATGGAATAAATAAAGACACTAAAATAATATTTCATAATATATTTTTCCATTTTCAAAAACTATTGTTAACGAAAAAACTTTAAAAAAATAATTTATAAAGGCTATATTTATTTGCTTCCAAATTTTAATATTGAAAATAAAAGCATCAAAAATTCCCCATTAATCGATTCTGAAAGTAGGATTTACACTACGGTGCTCCTAAGGAAAGGTAGCCTTTATGACAACCATTCTCGAATCCAAGCAAGGATTCCACACTCATAAAATAGATATCAAACTGCTTTAACTTCCATTTCCCCCATAACGATCGAGCAATAAAAGTAAACATAAAATCTTCAAAGCAGGACCATAAAAAAAAATCAAAACCTTATTTGAGATCTATTCTTGTTGTCATCGTTACAGAAATATTTCGTGGTCCAGATGAACGTAATAGCAGGTATAGAATAACACATTGCAACCGTGATAACTTTTCTCTTACAAATTTCTGTTGAATATTTTAGTCGACAACCAAAACTGTGTCTTTGGAAATAGACTACTTATTTTTATCCATCTAAAGACATAAAATTTTCTACTGACATCCGAAGACATAAAATGTTTCTACTGATTTCTGGAGACATAAAATTTTCTGCATTACATCTAAAAATTATATTATGTATTACTTTGAAGGCGATGAAATAAATTTGGAAGAATAAATAAAGTGTATTTGATTGAAATAAAAATTCGTCTTACTTTCTGGATACAGTAGTACAACATTGCTGTGTTTCTAATTCACTGATTGTTAGTTTCCTTTGGTTTTTATATTCATGCATTCTTTATATATATATATATATATATATATATAAAATGAAGAATGAGGACCCACCATGCCTTCCCGAAACTAGAGAGACAATGGGGAAGTGTTCGAGGTTGATAGATCTTTCTTTCAAAGTCGGGTTGCTCCTTATATTAGACTTTGGTGTTGCGCGTTTTTTCTTGTTCCTTCCCGTTCGATCTTGAAGAGAGGAGAGAAAGGAGTGAAAAATTCCAGGCGGTACGGAAGTTAAAAAAAGCCACAAACGAACTGGTTGTTAAGTTATTTTAACTGGCCGAACTAAATACTTGTTATATAATTTCGTTTCGTGCGTTATGTGTTGCAGGTGTGCAGTGCTGTATACAGGCATATTCTGTCCTAACTTATACTTATGTGTATATATAAATTTTACATATGTTTGAAATAGGCTAAATTACTTGAAATTTGTACAGAAGACAAAATATCATTATCAGTTAATAGTATCATCACTGATATTTTTGATAAAAGGAATAGTGGATTTGTTTATTTTGTAAGTTAAAAAAATGTTGTTTTCTATGAATGAAGAATTTTATGGACCACGTTTCCTTTTGGAATTATTTAGTGTTGTTTTTGTACGTGACTGTCATTTTAAAAATATATATGGGTTGTTTGTTTAATCTCTGGGGAATTTCTAGAAGGCGAGGAACAGCATTTCGATCTTTTGCAGCCTGCGGATAAATCTGTGGAAAACCGAGTAATCTGAGGTTGATACTTTTTTTTTTATATGTTGCGAGAGGGAAGAAAAGATGTTGTGTGTGATGCTTTTTCCTGATTGTTTCATGTAATTCTATTTTCTTACAGTTCTTTTACTTTGTGATATACCTTTAAAAACACGTTTATTTTTGTCATTACGTTGACAGAAAAAGAAAAAACAATATTTAAATATTGCATTTTCACTTGCTTTTAACCTACCTTTATAATTTGTTTCTAATGTACGCTATATTAACACGAAAATAGTGATCTAGAAAGATTTTTTAGGGCAACTTATAATAAGTGTGATATAGAGGAAAAATTTCACCAAACAAATCGGCTATCAATGTAAGACATTTTATTACAATGCACAAGGTATCTCCTTGGTTTTTACTTTTCCCAGCATCTACTCTACCTCATCCTTTTTGCAGTGTGCAGTTTTTCTTATGGCCAGGGTTTTGACATTTCATTCCCAGGAGAGAAGAATGTATATTCTTTGACAAGTACATAATAACAACCCTCAAATTTGACAGCAGACAAACAGTGTTGTGGATAGTTATATTACATGCAATTAGTGTTTTGTTCTAATAAGAACAACTTGCCACTCAATTCTGGTAGTAGATATTCGGTGTCATGTATAATGAGACTCATGAAATTAGAGAATGTCTGTGCATCCTTCACAGATCGAAACAACTACAGATGGAATATGGACAACACCATGAGCGGTTTCCATCGTGACGGGTGATCGACTATAAGCTGAGAAATGTCAACTCAAAAGTGATGGAATCTTACGCCCCCCTCCCCTCCCGTCTTAACGGATTTTTTAAAGGGACGTTTTGGAGAAAAAAAGAGAGAGAGTCTGCGACGAGTTTACCAGAAGTGTATTTTTCTCTGAAGTGACTGATTAAACCGGAGTTTCAGCTTGTTTTCCAAAGTGAGCCTCTTGTGGTTTCGTGTATCATGCCGTGTGATAATTAAGATCTGCCTTAGACCATGTATTTTGAGATTCCTCGTAAACTCGAGGACTCTGAAAAACTCCTATCTTGGAGTGAACTGTACTTGTGTTTTAATCGTGCACTTGTGATAAAATTTATTTTTCAATTTTCACTTCTTTGTATAATAAAATATATAACATAATAAAATATATAATATAATATATATATATAGTGCTTGTCAATAAAAAATTAAAGTGTTCCCATGATTCTGAAAGTGGCCCTCTTCTTGAAGCCGTTAGGTCTAGTATAAGTAGGCTGAGACGTTACAACAGGAAGCGAACTCACTCGTAAGCTAGCTTATGAACATCCTAAATGGCTTATGAAAGGAGAATTTTCAAAACATTGAAATAACAGAAAAGGTCATTAGAAATGTTACGCGTAAACATTTCATCATTAAAATGTCTTTTTGCATTTTATTTCTAGATCATTAGAAAGGAACTTCTAGTTGAAAAGCATGTATTTCAGATTTCAGTGAATTCTATATAAATTTTGCCATGACATAACCATAAGCTCATTAATAACAAACTTAGTAACTATGCATATCACGAACTACGTTACCATAAGATATCAGTAACCATAAATTCTCATTGACTAGTAAAACTGTGTTGAATTCAGTAGTCGTATGAGGTATTTGCTTGAATTTGAATTTATTGTTAATGTTAGTTTTCACGAGTCATTACTTAAAAAGAAAAATGAAATTGATATATGTTCCTTAATGAATTTTTTTAACGTTTAAGACTTTAACACGATGCAGACACAACTGTATAAAATAATTTTAATCAGAATTTAAAGGAGTAATATAAAGGAATAATATTTACTATTTCAACCATGCTTCTCCCTACGCGCTGGCAAGAGTGTAAGTATTTCTAATGAATCATTTACTAAGAATTACGCTTAAGAATTTCTAATGAATCATTTACTGTTATTATGTTTTCATAACAATATATAATATAATTATTAATCTTGAATATACAGGTAAGTTTAAATCACAATTTCTTTGTCTTTTTAAATTGCAACCAAACTATATTTATTAGTAATTTATAATATTTAAAAACTAATAAATTATATATGACACAGCATTACATTGTTTAGCATAATGGAATAAGAAAACCAAGTTTCGTATTTTTGCATTTAAGTTTCAAGTGCACTTTAACTTCTTTTCTGACAGTTAGCTATAAATGTTTGCTGTAACAAACGTCTCCAAGCCATTAGCTTCTGAACCCACATTAGATTAAGGAAACGATGTCACCTTAACCATTTCTCTGACTGTTGCTTTGTGTTTGCAGTTAAACGCAGGTTTTTGTCTCATTTGTTTCTGTTAAGACGCACCGTTGGTTTTTATTTATTCATCTTTTTAGAATTTATAATGTTATTCTTCGTCGTCATCAATTTTACTTAAAAGACATTTGGAAGGAATTTTTTCTTAGATTTTGGCAAACTCTTTTGTTTCTGCTATTCGGTAATATTAATGATAGTCAATTTGAAATCTAGATTTTGGTATTTTGTTAATAATTATTAAATAAATGTTTTGTAATTATTTAAAATATCTGTTTTCATTTAATAATTGAGTCGTTTGATGTATTTTTTAAATAATTCATTATAAGATTAAACAAAATCGATTTTCTTTGCGTTTATCAATCTGTTCACAGAATAATACGCGCAATTTGTTAATATTTTAATGTTTTTAAGAACTCCACAACGATAGAAATATGTAAAAAGCGATTTTATTTAAAAATAAAGAAATTTAAAAAATATGATTAAATTATTTTTAATTTAAAATAAATTTGTTTTTTATACATTATAAATTTTTTAAATAAACATTGCTGTATACAAAAAAAATCAACATGCAAAATACATAAAAATTGCAATCTTTAAATTATTACATAAAATAAATATATGTAAAAATAATAAATATAGGCACCATTATGCACTTATATACAAGAAATATTATATTTCATTATTGAAACCTAATTATTAGAATAAATAATTCTAAAAGCAATTGGTATAATTAAGAATTTAAAATTCATATGTAGTCATAAAGGTATAACATACTAATTAAAAAACTATTCAATTATGTGATGAATTATTTAAAAATATAATTTAGGTATCAAATACTGTATTCATACTTACATACAAATTACATAATTTAAAAAATATATATAAATGACATATTTTTTAATAATATTACTATTTATTATAGCAATTTGAATAATGTGCTTTTAATTTAAAGCACAGTGCTTTAATTTAATATTATTCATTTAAAACAAACTTCTTGATATCAATTTTTTATATTTGACATTTTGATCAAAAATATTGATGGCATATTTTCAATGCAACGTCACAACATCTACTAATTTTCTCGAATAAAAAACGATAAAAAAATAAGTACTTCAAGTTTACTTCTGAAATACATAAAAAGACAAATCCAAGTCCTGTTCTGCAGAAGTTTGATTGAATTTTTATGTTTCAAGAACACGACACAAGGTAATAGTGACATGCATCCAAAACATCAGCTCAGTCCATTACGCTAGAGAAATACGACATAAAATATTTCTCCCCAAAATTCACTATTACCTCTTAAAAAAGATCCCTACTAGAAACTGCCATATATTTGATATGGATACGTAAACTGAATATGATTCTGTATATCTCCTAGTCCCCGCACGTGATTTGGGTAACGTCACGTCGTACAATTTCAAAGCAAAACTGTCTATTGATCCATCAAAGGATTGCTTCGGTTATATCGGTAAGGTGTAGGAGAAACAGAGATTTCAAGTTTCTTTCTTCCTTGTAAAAATTGTATTCCATGGGCGATAAATGTTGTTATGGGGATTGTTTCTTATGTGTGTATACAGTGTGGTTTTTCTTTTGTAGTTTCATTTCTGGTTACGTGTTGCATGTTGGGGTAGTAAAAATTTATGGCAGATTCGTTTTAAATCGGTTCTGATCTATGCTAAGATTATGGATAAGATTCAGGATTCGACCTTAAAACCAAAGTTTCAGAGTCTATGCTGGGGATCACTATGATAAATCTATGAATTCTTATAAATTAGAAGACGAAAAGTCCTGCGCTGGACTCAATGAGAAAAAAAGAGACAGTGCAAGCACTGTTGATGCCATCCTCTGAAGAGATGGATGTATATTGCGTTGACACTAATTGATAGCAGTGTAAAGCGGATATTATACCATCTGATTTCGTTACCTTCAACATGTAGTAACTCGGCCTTGTCGCTTATAATAAGCTATGTATATGACCTTCAGCGAATTAATATTAGCAATGCCATAAATTGAGGATGAAATTTAAATGACGTGATTAAAATTATATAAATAAAAGCACTCATTATGTATGATAGAAGAATAATATAACAGTAAAAGTTAGGTTCGTGATTCAGTGTTGAAACAATTGTTTCTTTAAATCAGGAGTCTCAAACTACGGCCCGCGGGTCAAATGCGGCCCGCCAGTGTCATCAATCCGGCTCGCGACAGCGAATAGTTTATTGTTGCTTTAATAAGTCGGATAAAAAACAGAGAATGATAATAACTCGGTTTTATTGACTTGCTAGGGAAAGCTTAATGACAAGCATAATAAGCAGAAACTTGAACTTAAGCATAACAACTAACAAATAATTGAAATGAATCCCACTAACATTATGAACTAGTGAACATCCCGCGGTAGTTATGTTGGGGTAAAGAGTATCGCATATGTATGTAAATCGATGTTTAGAATGTATATATCCTGAATCAAACATATGATTTTTATTCTGAAAATCCCTCAGGAACGGAAAAACTAAATTAACTAGTCTGTAAATTATAGATAACAGCAGAAAAATTAAAACGGTTTTGGCCTTGGTACTTTGGAGTGACCAGTATGGCCCTAAGACTGAAAGTTTGCAGACCCCTGCTTTAAATGATGATTCCAAACTTTTAATTGTCATATTTATTAAAATTTGCTGCAACACATAACACAATTATATAATAAATATTTACAAAATCATCTTAAAAGCAGTTCACTTAAGCAAGTGCGTTCTTTGTACCCTCCGTACTGCCTGGATCTCTCACTCCACTCTGCAAAAAAAAAAAAAAAAAAAAAAAAAAAAAAAAAAAAAAAAAACCTGTAAAGTCCAAATTAAGGGACAACCGATTCTTGAACGGAGGATATATCAACCTTGAACTTTTCCCCATTTGGCTAGATTTTGTTTCGGGAAGCCATGGTGGATCCTTACTACAACGCTTGTTAAATAGTTTTTAAAACAATTGCCAACTTCTTTTAAAAAGATAGGAATGCAAGATAAAAATTTCACGAAGAAAAAAATGTAATCATGGTATTTTAAGAAATGAATGAGCATACAACGACTAAAAATAAATTTGCAGAATCGATTAGTTTGAATTACCAGCCTTCAATATGAATTATTTATTTATTACGAAGTTTAATTTCTATATTAAAAATTAACTAATATCTTGGAAGCCTTAATTATTGTGAATAAGCTAGAATATTAATTAAATAGGGTAAATGCATTCTAATTAAATAAGTAAATATTTAGCATCAGACATTATGTCGAAAATCTGGAGATCATTTTGGAAATTTCGAAATCCTTCTGAATTAAAGTAAGTAATTTAAAAGCATCTTTAGGAACTCAAAGAACTCAGCTTACTTTCTAATAAATTGCTGCTGCGTTGAACATCTAGATGTGAACGACGCTATAATGTTAAATTTATCAAATGCATTAATGCTATTTAGAATATGAAAATGTCATTTGTGTCATGATCCGTAAACCAATTGTTGAATCATTCTTCTATCAAATCATGATAACGCACTACAGTTGTTGTGATTACAGCTTGAAAACATTTTGCTTGGGTACTGTTAATTATGGAAAACAGGAAACAGTGAATCACTTACAAAGATAATAACAATCCCAGCACTCCCCCAACAATACATTCCAAATTAAATTGCACCCTCAGTAAATAATAGAGAGTTTTTGCATACCATTACGTTAGTTACCGTAGGACGTCCGTTAGCTTTTTCTCCCTAGCGCATGCTCATGGGAAATTATGTTTTCTATGAGCATGCGCGCTGGGGAGAAAAAGCTAACGGACGTCCTACGGTAACGTACGGTATGCAAAACTCTCTAATGAGAGAACGCCAATTCAGTATAAGTTATTAAATGTGGTATGCTGATATTGCTTGGCATGCCGAAGTGAGATGAGAGATAATACATTATTAAATTATCTTTCAGTTTGCAATTATCCTTCCCAGAAAGGCTACTTTTTCATAATCTTGCTTACAGCAACATATATTAGTTAATGAAGAATAGGTTAGAATGTTCGGATACAACATTATGACATGTTTTGAAATAAATCTTCAAAATTAAATTGCTAAAGAAAAATATATTGAATTGTCATCCACATATCGTATAATGGAACATATTGAAATTATATGATGGATGGCTGTTTTGCAGAAACAAATTTCTTCCTTATAGTTCGTTAATAATGAGACTGGGGCTTGATGGCCGAGTGACTAGCGCTCTGGTGCTCGGTGCCACAGGTTTCTGGTTCGAATCCCGGCTGTGCCCTGGATGTTTATAGTGGTTCGGAATCTACTTTAAACCATAGGTCTCATATGACAGTAGAGCGTTGGCCAGACAAACAAACTCCATTTAAAAAATAAATAAATAAAATACATCTTCTGTCTAGAAATCTGCCAGTAGGCAGACGGCCTTGACCACCATGGGGTTGCTGAGCTACTGATGATGACGATAGTTCACAAAAACAAAATTAGTTAAAAATACATGTAATTTGAAATACATAATTACATAATCAATCATTCAATTTGAAAAAAATATAAATTGGGGGAAAACTTAAGTATATTCTGTTTAGTTAAATTTGAATGTTTTCATATTGATTTTAAATCATTCGATTGTATTTTTATATTAGTAAACAGTAAATCATAAAAAGTAATTTTGTAATGAATTATACTTAAAAATTTCATACTGATTTCATTTGAACAAGGAGTATGCAAATATGTTAATGAATAAACCTTTTTTCCAAACTTAAACTGATTTTTAAAGTAATATAAATATATTTTGGTAACGATTCATATGCAAAAGAATTTATATAATGCATGAATGAAAAGGAAAGAGAAAGAAAGAACGGTAGAGAAAGGAAATCTAAAGACAGTGAAAAAATGAATAGCAATTTTACTGATCATATTCAACAAGAAATTTAATGAATACCTTAACTTTGTTCTGCAACAGTGAAGTTTCAACAAATGATATACAAAAGTATTTATGATTTATCCCTTGCAAAACTAAAAATTTCCTCTGAAAACTTTTAACTTGCTAAGTTCCGTTCCACTTTCCGAAATCTTTTAAAACATGGCGTGTACTGTTAAAATCATCATTATAATCTCGGAGAAAGAAATTTACAGTTTTTAAAGTGGGTCAGCGATCTTTCCTCCCTTTTCTCTTCCGCTTGCATCTGATAATTAATTTAACAGCTGGCCGGAATATATCACCTGCGTTTCGGTATCGATTCTCTTTTATTGCTGTCTGAAGCACGTTCGTTTTATACTTCGGAGCTTGTAGTAAGTGGTATCGCAACTGGAAGCAGTTATAAATCTTTCTGGAAAAGTTCCCTTCAGCGAGTTTTGGGAAAGAAAAAGTGAGTTTCATGCAGATTGAGCGATTGATTAACGATGGGTTCTTTTAAAATTACCTCTCACCGCTATCGTTAATACCCTTCAAGAATTTCCCAAAGATGAGAGTGCAGATAAATCGCTCCTTATTTAGATGAGACGTGAGAGTTTTTAATGAGTATTAAGCGTTTCCTGAAACGAAAAATAAAAATTATTCTCCATATTTTCTGTGCTTAAAATATATATGTTTAAAAAAATTTTAGTCAGTATTTTGATTTTTGGGGCTGAATGGCCGAGTGTCTAGCGTTCTGGTGCTCAGTGTCACAGGTTTCGAATTCAGTACCGACGGTGCCATGGATATTTGTAGTGGTTCGGAATCCACTTTAAGCTGTAGGACCTGGTTTAATATCAACTTAGGGCTACCCCGTAAAAGACAACCAACCTTACCCGGTAAAAAAATGAAAAATCTGCTGTTAGGTAGACGTCCTTGGCCCATCATAGGGATGTTGTTCAATGATGATGGTGATTGATACCATCACCATCATCATCATGGCATCTTATGAAAAGTAATTTTTGTAATGAATTATACTTGAAATCTTCATGGTGACTTCATTTTAATAATCGTATATACATATATGTTAATGAATAAACATTTTTTACAAACTTAAAAATTGATTTGTAATGTAATATAATTATATTTTGTTAACAAGTCATGTGTAACAGAATTTATAGAAAATTTGGATTGAAAAGAAAGGAAATCTAAGTAGTTGAAAAATAAATAGCCATTTTGCTTTTTTATTTACAATTTTCTGAGCATTTTTATTTATATTACCGAACAAGAAATTTAATGAATTCTTTAAAGTAAATTTCAACAAATGATATACAAAAAGTATTGATGATTTATCACTTACAAAACTAAAAATCTCCTTTGAAAACTTTTAACTTGCCAAGTTCCGCTCCACTTTCCGAATCTTTTAAAACATGGCGTGTTCTGTCAAAATCATCATTATAATCTCCGAAAAGAAATTTACAGTTTTTAAAGTGGGTCAGCGATCTTTCCTCCCTTTTCTCTTTCGCTTGCATCTGATAATTAATTTAACAGCTGGCCGGAATATATCACCTGCGTTTCGGTATCGATTCCTCTCTTATTGCTGTTTGAAGCCAGTTCGTTTTATACTTCGGTGCTTGTAAATGGTATCGCAACTGGAAGCAGTTATAAATCTTTCTGGAAAAGTTCCCTTCAGCGAGTTTTGGGAAAGAAAAAAAAGCGAGCTTCATGCAGATTGAACGATTGACTAACGAGGAGTTCTTTTAAAATTACCACTCACCGCTATCGTTAATAGCCTTCAAGATTTTCCCAAAGATAAGCGTTCAGATTAATCGCTTCTTATTTCGATGCGACGTGAGAGGTTTTAATGAGTATAAAAATCTAAGACTTATTTGGATATCATTAAGTGTTTCCTGAAATGAAAAAAAAAAAAAAAAAATACTTCCAAATTTTAAGTACTTAAAATATATATGTTTTTAAATTTTATAATCAATATTTTGATTTTTTGGGCCTGAATGGCTGAGTGTCTAGCGTTCTGGCGCTCAGTGACACATGTTTCGGGTTTCAGTACCGACAGTGTCATAGATATTTGTAATGGTTCGTAAGCCACTTTAAACCGTAAGTCCCGATCTAATATAATCGTAGAGAGTTGTCTTGAGGTTTAGTCAGTCTTCAGCCTTCGTGGTTCCTCGCTAAAGTGAAGTTCCATATTACCCTTAGTCATGGACCATGATCCTGCGACGGGGTCTATTGATCCTGCTGTAGGCTTTCCTGCATCAAGGGGATTAGTAACAACATATTTTTATTTGTGGGCGTTTTTTCACAACTTGTTTTGCTAATCTTTTTTTTGAATTTAGTTTTACAAATTTAATTTGTAATATTGACCAACATAGCTTGCACTCATCATTTATTATAAATGATAAATATAAGCATAAAATTAAGTGTAATTTATATAAAAACATTGAATTTTTTTCGAAATAAATAAATTTGTTTTGGTCGACTTCTGTATTAAAAATGTCATTATAGACTCTTATATTATCTATTTTTCGATTGATAATAAAATCAATCGAAAAATAGATTGGATATAATGATCATTTGATAAAACATCATTTTTAAATGGATAGTAAATGAAAGCAATAAATAATGCATTTATTTTTCTTCATTTAATCAGTTAAGCCGATTCGTTTTTTTATTAATGTAATAAAATTAATAGGTGCAACAAAATTAACTGTAACAATGATATAAATTTTGAGATTTTCAATGCTATTTTGACAAGTTTTTATACGTATTCGAAGGATTCCTTAGTATTAGAAAGGATAACTTAATTAGTTTTTACTACAATGCAATATAGTTTTAAAACAAAATATTGTAAAAATACTGTAATAAGAAAAGGTTTACTTTACTTTCAATTATAACCTACGATTTCGTTAACAAAAATCTATGTAAAATAAAAAACATTTTTAAAAATAATTTTATAATAATATACAAACACCAATATTGAAAATAATATTCCTAAATACCTACTTGAAACAACATCGATGTTTTTATTTCGTGTTGAATGAACAGATTTTATGTTTGACTTATTTTGATAATTTTTGTATCATAAAATTAAGATATAAATCTCTTCTATGCTAATTTTTAGTTTGGAAGCCATTTTTTGTATAAATTTTTATTAACAAACAGAAACTGAAATTTATGTTCGCTTATTATATGAAAGCATAGCATATATTTTATCCATCATTTATCTCATTGTCATAAAACCAAAGACAAAGCCTTGCCATTACATGACTATCGTATGACCTGATATCCGTTCCCACTGGGATATCATATGCTAATGATGTGGCGTCTTCAAGCCTCTTCAAGCTGACAAAGAACTGTCACAACAATCTGACGTGAACCAGAACCAGAGGAAGGGTTTTTCGAATGGATGGCGACAGAGATGCGCTGAGGAATAATAAAGCGTCTGACTGGACTAATTGCACGAGGAACGGTTGATTAATTACAGTGGCAATTGCAGACAAGGGGAATTTTCAGAATGATGGAGAGAGAAATGAGCAGGTATTGATTGTAATAATTTGTTTCCAATTTAGAAATTCATGTGAGCCTAGATGCATTCCCTTAAGAATATCTGGGCCTTCTTTTTAAAACATCGAAATATTGATCTGATATTTAATAAGGTGATTATTTTTAAATAGAATATTAAAGTGCCTAATGCATCAAAATCAATTTCTCATTTCCAAATAATTCATCAATCATTTTTACATATCACCATGGATTCGCCGAATAAAAACAGAGGTCAAATTGTTCTTTTGATTAATGGAGGATGTTGCCAAATTTTGATGGCATGAAGTAAAATATTTGATTTTAATTGGTAGTTATCAGATAGGATGTTACTGGTGTGAGATGCTATGGATATCAATGCTGGTTAATTAATAATCAGTATGGCTGATTTGTTGCGATGGATAACAAGGGAGAGTATATTTCCAATGACAATTTCATTTCATAGTTTTATGCTTCTAGTATGTAATTCATACCTTTTTACATATTTTGTCAATTGTTTGTAAAAATGAAACCTCTAACAAATGAAAAATGAATCTGACCATTAATTTCATATAACATTTCAATAAAATTATTTAAAAAAAACACACACAAATTATGTTTTTTTAATTTTGAAAAAATGTTTCTATTGATTGATCCAAAAACTAAAAATATATATTAATTAGAACTCAAGATATCGTTCATTAAGCGAAAAATTTCATTTAACACTGAGAAGTAAATTTTTAAACTCTTATATCTTAAACACTTTTAAATAAGACGTCCACAAAAATTATCATATACTAATCTCACTATGCTGATTCTATTGAGTTAAAAACCTCGGGTTCAGTAAGGAGAATTTTTTTCGAGTTTTCGTTTGATTAACTTTGTTAAGCAACCATATTGTACAATAAATTAGTTCCCATCAAACCATTCACAATGATAACACTTATATAAACTTTTTAATGGTAATAACAAAAGTTATTGAAGGTGCTCCTTTTTTTTTTGGCCAACTGTACATGTAAAATAGAATTCTTTTAATATAATGTAACGTAACTCAATAATGTTTACACATACTTCAAGATTTAGAATTCGAAATATCGTTCAAAAACATTATCTACTGTAAATAAATTCAGATAAAATTACTTCTGAACAAAGATTTTAGATTTAAAATTTATATTATTCTTCATGAAAAGTGTCAGATATAAAATTTCCAAATTTATATGTTAAAAGGATAAAAGTAGCAAATGAAGCACGAATCTTTAAATTTCTGAAATAAAATGGATTTTTTTAGTTGCAAAATGAGATATATGTTGAAATAATTATATTATAGCAATGTAAAGAAGGCAAGAATTTTTTTTTTATTAAACGGGATTATCTTAAAAAAAAGGAATATTACTAAGCCTCAGCCGCCTAACTTTATCAAATAATATTAGATAATTGTTCTTAAAAAATATTGAAAAAATGAATTATATCTAAGAATTATAATTTTTAATTATTTCTATTCTTTTGTTTCTTTCCATACTTTTATAATTTCGTTTTTTTATACGAATGTCAATGTATTTTTTTTGGAATTGTTAAAAATTACTAAATATTAAATCTCCTATCCAACTTCTGCTTTGTCCTGTATTATGCTCATAACACGCAAAATACTTTAAATCCCATGTAATTAAAAATTTAAATTCTGTTGAAAATTGAAATAATTTTCGACTAACGTAGCTATCTAATATTAGACACACAAGTTTACAAGTTTTTCAATACTTCAAAATCTGATTTCTTAATACGAATATAAATTTATTTTCTATCGATTATATGAAGCTTTAACTTTAAAACGAAGGGATTACAAAATATTATAATTTCTTCATAATTTTTGCTACAATCTATGCAGAAGGTAAATACTGTGAATAAGATACTATGTTACAAGGGGAAATGAAATTATTTTCGACCCTCTATTTTACACATACATCTACCCTTTGTGAACAACACTTACACCAAATCACATTACCATAGGAAACAGCTTCCAACAACTACCGATCATTACATTTTGGGGCCAATTTTCTCATCAAAACAAGCCCCATCTCTTGTAAATCCCAATTCCTGCGGCAAAGAGGTCACACTCACAGAGATCAAATACGGACTGACAGCAAGTAATTATGGTGTGAGCCCCGCCTTACGTCACTACGGACTCTAATGACGTCACATGGATGTCCGAAGCCATCCCTTCCATTATCCTTTTCATATCTCATCAGGAAAGATTAGGATGAAGAAGTGGAGAGATGAAAGATAAGCAAAAATATATGACGTTATGGGAAAGACGTGACGATTATTTTAATCAGAATGAACAAGTGCTTGTAGCTGTTTTTGTAACTGACTAGACTTTCTTTTATAATTGAATTTTTGTATCTAATATCACGATTGGAAACAAAATGTTTTATACAGAATTTGATATTTAAAGGAATTATTTCTTAAATAAAATAAATGGTTAAAAAGATATTATTGCAAATTTATTTAAATTTATTTATTTGTATTTATTTAATTTAATTTATTTTTATGTACTGTCCAACTTAAGCTCTTACGATACAGAACGATCAGTTTTGATATTTACAATTATGCACACTTTTTGATGGACAGAAAAGCACCACGTGTGATAAAATCAAACCACTATCACTAAGTTATTATGTGAGAAGTTGACACATGCTACTATATTTCTCGCTAAATTTACTGAAACTGTGGCTGCAATATATTCACTATTTGGAATCGTCTTCCTGTTCACAAGTCGTTAATTTCCGCTTAGTACAAAATCACCATCATCGGGCAGTGTAACGTTCATACTCAATGTTTAATACAGAAAAAATATCATTCATTAGATAGATTTTACCAATTAATTAAATATTTGAATTTAGTATAATTATTTTTCTATTGCAAAAGTGATTTGAGTAATACTTGGTTCAATGTTGTTTTGATGAAGAATCGCTGACAAATTAGCATTATTTTTATAACTACATGCCTGTGTCACAAGTCGTTATAAAATAATACTAATTTGTCAGCAATTTTTCACCAAACAACAGTAGGAGTGTTAGTTCTATTCTTTTATGAAGAAGGGAACACATTTTGTTAGGAATTTAAGGGGAAAACATCATGAATTCGCATATTATATGGAAAACTCATAGAATTTGACCAAACAATTAGAATCGAAGAAAGAAGCTTTTCGAATCGCACTTGAATCAACTTGTTTTATAAAACAGCAGTTGTCCAACAGTAGGATTCAAATATAATCCGAAGTCAAATATATATAAACACCTGCTATGTGCATTGCCTTTTTTACATTTTAAGAATCACGAATTATGATTAAAAATTATACAATCCCAACTATTATACGTATTTTTTGATGGGCAGAAAGCACCGTGTGAGATTAAAAGATTAAAAACACTATCATTAAGATGTCTGAATTGATGTGAGAAGTTAAAGCCAAGTATTTCTTAATAATTTAAATAAAACTTCCTTAAATTAGGCCATTTTGATAATCGATGATATTAAATTATATTAATTTTTGTAATAAGGAAATAAATATTTATTGTTGTGTACTGTTACATTTCAGTTGTTATATATCAATTAAGTGTAATTATAAATTACAATGCCGTTAATGCTCAAATTTTAATTCAGAAAAAAATTCTATTATTCATACATAGCTAAAAATAAAATATACCATTAAAGATGTTATAGTATAGGTGAATGGCGAGAAATAACGAGAAGGAGATATTAGTACCCCGATTTAACTAAGTAAGAGTTGTGGTTTCTTACCTAGCTATCTTATATCTAGCTTTCTTTATATACGTTTCATTAACATACGTATCACAGAAACCAACGCTATTTTATATATTGGTGAATATCCATAGGCATATCAAAAAAAATAAAATTTGTTAAGTAAAATTATAGTAGGGGAAGTAAAATTAACATAAAAAATAAATGGTTTGAAGAATAAGAAGCATAAAAGTTTTAGCTTGAAAGAATTTTTAAGATATTCTATAAAAGAATTACGACCAGAATTATTTTATTCTTGAACCTAACCGAATTGAAGTAAAGGGATCATTAAGAACAATTTTTTTTCCTGCCTCTGATAGTTAGAAACAACTTTACTCTCAGACATGTAGTAGTACATTTCCAAAAACGTTAAGACTGAAAATCTTAGTGTAAATTTTTGTTTTACGAGGGGATTCTTCGTATACGAATATATATGTATATAACAATCCCGATGCATATATAATAACAACAGTAACATATAAATATAATATATATAAAATTATTATGTTATTTTCCATGAACGATTTTTTTTTTTATACTTTTATATGGGTAATTCAGTAACGGACTATGTTTTTAACGTATGTATATTTTCATGCTTTTTATATGCATAATTTGTTTTTATAAATATTTCCCCTTCATATGAGTTGGTTGTGTTTACAGAAGTTAGTGCAGTGGATTATAACAGATTATCTGTTTCCAGCTTTTCCAGTTGCTTTTGAATTATTTAACATAAAATAAGATACAGTTCTTCTAATAAGAAATTTAATGGATGAATGATGATAAAATTTGCTATTTCTGAGTGGATTGGCGAAGTGATATATTGTAAAAGATATTGTAAACATTAAATATTTTCTCTATTGATTATCAGTTACGTGTCATTATACTTTATCAAATTCCAGCAACATTGTCGAAAGAGGAAACAATGAGATGAATGCTTTTCATTTAGACAACATAAGCAAGTGTTTATTATTCCTTTTCCGATGCCAAGTCACAGTTTTGTGTTCTGAATACCACAGGGAAAGCTTCTCAGATTATAAGTAGAGAATTCTGCTATGTTATTAAGAAGGTATTTACTTAATTTGTTTACGGCATAAAAGTAGTGTTAGAATCTCAAAGAGTTGTTTAAAGATAAAAAGAGTATTTAGATAGAATAAATAATGTTTTGGTGAAACTTTATAGGACAAACCTAAATAGAGGAGCAGCTTTTTCTTCTACTAAGTAATCATAGTTTTGGGCGAAACTAAGCCACCAATTTACATTAAAGTATCACTTCTCTTATGAGGGAAATGTAGTTATTTAGAAAAATTACTTATCTATCTAAAACTTTCGTGCAAAATTTGTATTTTGTTTAGAAAAATCTTGTACCCACAGACACTTAAGCGATTATCAAATTTAGACGAACGTAAAACTTATAATAGAAATTTAAATATAAAATTTATTATGGAAAATATCTTAAAATTATAAATAAAAATCAATATGATTCTTACCCTATAAGCACAATAGGTTGTATAACGATCGAAAATTATTGATATAAATATTATAGAAGTTAAATAATATCTTCACATAATTTATGGATTCTTCATTATGATAAATGATATGTTTTTAATAACATTAGTTATCTTTTTCTAACTCTTTTTTTCTACTCTTGGTGTTTTTTGTCTTTGATTCCTCTATTCTTATGAACGGAAGATCTTTTTAAATACCTAAAAATTTTTTAAATACTCCTTACTTTTTAACCGTATTTCCTCCTATACGCTGGAAAGACGGCCACCTGTAGAGTGGTAAAGGGTAGTTGGCCTCGAGACTCTTCCCCGAGCAAACAAGTACAGCGCATCTTTCTGCTCCTGCGGAGAAACGTTTAGTTTATAGTCTCTCATCTCGAGAGAAAACATATTTAACGCATCCCGGCGCAGTAGTTGACCTACAGACTGTCACCCGGAGATGAAGTATATTTCACACAGCCTGCGCGTATCCGAGTTTGGGGATTTCGGCTTAAAATTTGCATTCTTCCACAAATCAATGAAATATATTTCGCGTAGCCTGCGCGTATCCGAGTTTGGGGTTTTCGGCTTAGAAGTTGCGTCCTTCAAAAATCTATAATTAACTGCCTTTAAATGTGTTAAATATTGTATGCCTCTAATTATACGTGCGTGTGTAAATAAAGACGTGAGTTCTCAAACCAGTGTCTCAACTATCTGAACCCAACCACAACCAGTGGCAATCTGGTTGTCTTTGTTAATTTTTGAATATAGTTAGTAATGTACTATTTGCGTTTAATTATAGAAGAGTAAATTGTAGATTTAAGATACATAACTGATTTAATATTACATGAATAAAAAAAAAATGTTTTTCCTTTGAAAATCCTGCAAAAAGTAAAATTACAAGAAATTACACTAATCGATGTCCTTTATTACATTATTTCCTTTAGAAATCCCATGTGTAATTTAAAAATAGATGGCATTCGAAAGACTGGTACTTCCCCTTTCTATTTTTTTTTACTCCTAGGGAATGAAATGATTTCTAGGAAAAAAAAAAAATCAAACGTTTAGAAGTACAAAAGACAAAGTGATGAAAATTGAAGACTTTTTTTTATTGTCATTTATACGTCTAATACTTCTTTTTTAATGTTGAAGTTGAGAGAGCAGTTACTCTCCGTTATATCGACAGGTTAAAAAAAGATACATTTTTTATCGTCTTTTTTAAACAATGCTCTAGTTGATACACACGTCTCATTTTTTATGGGTAAAATTAAGCCAATGTGGAGCAGATATAATGTTTAAGGCTTATAGAAGAGGAGATAGAAAAGAAAAAGGAAAATATTGATTGATAATGCTCTTTTCTGTTATTTATATTTGAAAAGGTATCGGAAATTCATGAATTGTATTAAAATTTTTCAGATTAATAAGACCTGCATTTATGTATTGATTAAGGTGATAAATTTTTTAATTGTCCAAAGAAGCTAGTAATTTAAAATTAAATAAGGAAGTAATGAAATTAGTGAATAATTAGGGAAAAAACGCACCTCAAAATATATGAAAATTCAAATTTAAATTTTAATTATATTCCCTACAAATAAATTATAAGGGTATTGTTTTGGGGAGCGTGGTTTTCAAGTTCTTGACCATTTTTAATTTTGGAAATTTCGGACATTTGATTGATGGATTTTTTCGTTATAATCTGTAACTTTTTAAAATTTATTTCACGAGTTTTTTAATGCATAATATTTATTTACAAAAATTTTTATTATTTTTTAATTTCCAATGGTAGGATATAAAAAGTAATAAAATAAAAAAGAACACAAGGGACATGAAAACAAAAAACGAGAAACGAAAGAAATCACATAGTGACATGTTTAGCCCATAAGAGCTACCAGTAACGACCCTACACAGTAGAGGAAAACAATTGCAGGGCAGACAGGAAGGTGAGATGAATCCATGTCCTCTCCAAGACTGCAGAGCATGCATTTTTGTGCTTGCAAATATTTTCATACGAAAAAGATGATTGACCATACAATCATGAAAAGGGCAACAGCTTTAAACCTGGGCTGATCAGGGATGTTTAGAATAAAGTTAAACCAGGTTTTTGGATAAGTTGCCTTCAAGTAGATTATTTATTTACAAAATAAACGAGTAAAAAAAATTAATGAAAAATTGATTTAAAAGATCGTCTGGTGAAAGCAAAGACAATTTTATAACAAGGTGAAAATGTGATTAACCAAGAAAAGAAAATCGTTGGGAATTTGATTTTTTTTTTTTTTTTTTAAGATTGTTGATATACATTTTGAATTAAATTTTAAATTTTATTGATAACTTGTATATCCGCTCACTGGCTTACAATATTTTAGTAATTATATTTTTATAGCTGTTTTTATTTTTTTATGTATTTTATTTATGAATGAATGCAATTCTATAAGTTGTAAATATAAAATAACTTAAGTCTATTACATGATTTATAAAAATTACAATACATTTGAAATTGAATAATTTTATTTCAAAATTAAAGGTTTAATAATGAACTTCAAACAAAAAGAAAAGAAGTGCACATTGATGTGAATAATTAGAACAAATCTGATACAAATGAGAATCATTAAATCTGTATTCAATTATAAATTGGAATTTACTATGCACTTTTTAAAAACAAAAATTAATTTGGTTAAACTTTTACTAAGTTAATTATTATTTAGATATTAATTAATAATATATTTATTGTAACAATAATGTAAATCAAAGATATGAAAGTAAAATTAATGATAAAGAAATAGTTTCAATAGTTAGTACATTCACTATTTATTGAAATTCCTTCGTCAATTCAGAATGCCTTAGACTTAATTACATCCAAGAACAAACTTCAATCGCAAAGGAAACAATCAAATCATTCATTATGCATGATGGCGTATTGACATATCCTTAAATCAAATTTATTTATTTCATTATATAAACTAACTAAACCATATAACTACATGCTAATCATACATATTCAGTTAGCAGATTCATTAGCTTATTCTTGGAGATAATTATGTTTGCTATGTTCTTCTTAATTGATGAATTGTTTTCGATGAATATTTATAAAACTCCGATTTTTAAACAAGATATAAATTTCCCTAAAGACATGCCTCGGGCAGGCATTTACGTACGAGAATAATTGAATATTTTTTTTTTAATTTTACTAACAATAAATACAATAGTTAAGCATGGAATTCAAATTTATTAAGAACAATAAAATAATAAAAATCTTTTTATTTTTCCCAATTTTATGATGTATACCTAATTTTTTTTAAAAGGAATAACCTTTTTATCTTTTCCTTTTTAATCTGATTATAATATTATTACATATGTTATATATATATATATATATATGATTTAATTTTATTTAAATGCATACAATGGCCGAGTGCCTGGCGCTCTGGCGCTTGGTGCCCCAGGTTTCAGGTTCAAGTCCCGCAGGTGCATAGATGTTTGCTGTGGTTCAGAATTCACTTTATACTGCAGGTTCCGGCCTGCTTAGTTCTCGTGTGCACAAGATGATCGTAGAGACAAACCAAACCAAGCCAAACCAAACGAGTATAGTGGCGAGCCAGTGCGACGCAGAAGAGAGGGTACGTAGATAAAACCCAGGGCAAACCGAGCGACGGAGGAGCGCAATGTCCCAAACTAAGACGATACTTATTATATAATCTATTTATCGGCGAAAGTAATAACTGTTTTAAAAACGCCATATATCATTAAATTTTAATATTTTTACATTAAACCATTGTAAATAGCATTCAAAATGTTTGCTGCAGTTTAATGTAAATTATGACTGCAATTGCCAGCTGCCATTTTGTTTGTTTAGATGGAGGTGAGAGAAAAGTAGTTTTTCTACCTCCTTGCGCCCCCTCTCCCCGAAAAAAAAGTAGAACTCTAAACTGCAAAACTCGCTTTGAATCATCAGAACATGAGTGTTCAAATATCCGGAATGTTTGAATGCGTTTTCTATTCGATTATTTGTCATTACAAAGCTTGAATTTCTGCTGGTCCCAGCAAATCTGAGTCTTTTCTGTTACATTATGTACACGCTGTTTAGATCACTTCTACATTCCTTTATTTTTGATTCTTCCTTCCTGTATAGCTAAGACACACCGAAGACCATTCCGCCCAAGTGCACAATCGCATTACGAATCGACACTCAAATTGTCTGGAAGGACATTGGCGGGTTTTTCTACTACTCGGTACATTAGTGTGGGTTATGTAAAAGTTTTCTTTAGAAGACATCGCCTTTCTTATCATTGACACTATTCGCAGCACACACATAGGTTGGAAATGGAGTATTCGATCTGTAAAAAAGTAAATAAAATAAAAATAATAATATTTGATAGTTACTGAATGGAGAATCAAGGATCAGCTAACTAACTAACTCCCTGGTACTACAATCCATTTTTGGACCATGACCTACCTACTAGCAGATTCCTAAACAGAAGATTTTTTTTTGAGGGGTAGAGTTGTCAGCCCTACGCCCAATACTCTACAATCATATTAGTCTGGGATCCACTGTTTACAGGGGGATTCCAAACCACTACAAAATACATGGTACAGCTGGGACTCGAACCGCTGGGACAAATCGAACTATAATTTTACACCGATTTATAGACTAGAATATAATTTTATAATAAAATATTTAATATGTATAATAAATGCAACACATATTTATATATTAGAATATAATCATAAAGATAAAGTATTTAATAAAGATTGAATATGTCATGAATATTTACTAATGGGAATAATCAATATAGTTCTGATATTTATTTTAATTATATCTGTTTTAAAAGGTTGGAATCGAAATTCGTAATTTCTTTTTGGGAGAATACCAAGTAAAAACGTAATTAAAAAATTACGAAATAGTAAATTAAATCCATAATTACTCTCTTAAGAATAGTTTACCAAGATAATTACTTCATATAGTAGTAATATGAAATTTAATTTCTGGACATTCTGTGAAAAAAATAAAATAATTTTTGTACATAATTTTTTTTTCAAAAAAAAAAAAAATGCTTAAATATCAGAGAATTAAAATATATAATGTTTATTTAAATTATCTAATATTATTCTGAAAAAACCATCTTATTTCACCAAAATATTTTTCCTCGTTACGAAAATAATTTGATTAATTATTTATTTTAATTTAACGAGGATGTTTAAAGATAAATTAATTTTAATTAAATAATTTAATTCATCTACTAATTAGAAATCAACAATTTATGATCAAGCTTTTTCCGAATATTTCATTAATGTTAAATTAAATTAAAGATAAAAAAAAAAAAAAAACCACGCTAATTAATCAGGATATGATAAAAGCGGAATTTATTCATTTTTAAAGAAAAAAATGTAAATGTAAATGTAATTAATGTAATTTATCAAGCATTTAAATACCGGAAAAGTTTTCATTTAAATAAATCTAATTTCCCGTGAATGTTGATTTTAATCAATAAACCTTTTAAAAAGTTTGGTAATGTAAATTGCATGCATTTATCAAGAATATCACGAAAAGTTAATTAATTTCGATTTATTTTTAAGCAAGATATAATTAAAAATATTTTTTTCTTTTCTGTTTCTTTTTCCTTTCAGTATAATATCTGTTTTTATTCATGTAAAATTATTTAGTTTATTGTTTAGAAAAATCTGAAGTTAAAAATAGTTTTACTTATGTATATCAATTATAATAACCTTATTTTGATTTTAATTACATTTTAGATTATAATAAGGTTATTTGAATACTATTTAGAAGCAAAAATTTCGCCAAGTCGTCAAATTATTGATAATGTTCATAAGCATTTCAGTAGAATATGGCAACCTCGTATTGTTATGTAACGAGCTTAAATCTAAAAACATCTAGTCAAATAAAGTACAGTAATAATTAAAAGTACTATATCTTAGATTTGTTCTATTGATCGGTAGGAAGTCAAAATGGCGAGCAAATACTATTTTTTTAATTTTTAAAAATTTTAAAATTATTATTTTTAAATTTTTAAAATTTAAAATAAATGTATTTTTGGCAAAAAAAATTATATTTTAGAAATTCAATTTTGCCACCTGAAAAAAAAAATTGGCGACTAATAGATATCAACATCTAGCCAAACGAACAACCTGTTAAAAAAGAATTCCATTCGAATAAATAATAGTTACAGTTTAAAAAATAAATGTTCACAAAACAAAAAAAAAAAAAAAAAAAAAAAAAAAATTAATGGATTGAACTTTAATGAAAATTTAGAGTACATTTACGTTTACGATACCTCATTGAAAACCATCAATCTTGTTTCTTGATAAAATAAAATAATTGCTTATTAATGATATTACATTTTTAAAGGAGAACTCTTTTTCAGGCAACAATTAATAATAGCTTTTTTTTTCCTTTTTTCAATCAAAAACTGTTGCAAATGCAGTAGTTTCGCTTACCGTTTTTATAGAAAAAAGAGAACGAAAAGTAAATATAGTTTAACAAAATAATATTAAGAATATCGTCTGAATAAAATAAAAATAAAAATAATTTTAGAATAAAGTAAGAATACATATGTTGCCAGATTAAAATAAGTAACAATTAAAAGAAAAGTGAAAAAGTATGTAATCAGCTGGGCTGAAATAAAATTATTTAATAAAATAATAAATATTAAAAAAAATGATTTAATTATTAGCCCAAAAAAATGAAAGAAACACTGAAATAAAAAACATTGAAAGTCGTACGAGAAGTCTTCACTGATATCAAAAAAACAAAAATATCGTTATAATGAAAAAAAAAATAATATTTTGAATAATTTTGTGAGCTAAAAACATTATAAACAAGGTTGGGAACTTTTTTAAAAATTTTGTTACCATTCATTCATATTAATTATTTCTTAATATTAAAATTAAATACAAAACTTTTTTTAAAATTTCTTTTTATATAAACATGTTTATATAATTATTAAAGTTTTTTGTTGCCTTTTTTTTACAGGATCAACTTTTTAAATCAAGTAATCAAACGATTTAAATTCTATATTACGAATTACTTTTTCAATGTTACTGTTTTTCCATAGTACGAGATTTGACATTTTTAACTGTAACTATAATTCTTATTTGTTTTGTTTGGAATTTTTCGGAATAAGTTGTTTGTTTGACGTTTTTTTTTTTTCACTTGGTGAAATTGGAACCTTTAATTAGAATTTCATCATATTATTGAGCAAATGGAGTAGTGATGTTTTTTGCATTTAATTTAGGATAAAAGAATCTCACACAAAAATGATTTTAAGATGATTCAAAAAATACAAAAATTTTCATTATGCACAGAAACATAACATTCAACATTACTCTACAAAAATACTCTACAAAAATGATTTTTGTAGAGTATTTTTTGTAGAGTATTTTTGAATCAAAAAAAAATTTCCATTTTTATATTATTATTATTATTTTTGTAAATTGATAACTATATATTATAAATATGTGGGATACATTAATTTACAAATATGTTTAGAATATTAAAAACAATTTTATAATAAATAAACTCCACTGATGTACAAAATTTGGTCAAATTGCCCTAGAGATTTGGCGACTTTTTTGGGGCGACAACTGATCGATAAGTCGGCAAATATGGTAACCCATGTTTCTTGTACTGTTTGCAATTCATTTCACTTACAATAGCAACACGTCATTTGCCGCACTTTGGTGAAAAGAGTTTTGACATCAAATTCCAAAGACCCCTATTCTGCGATTTTGCCCATAATTGTTTTTATTTAGGTAATTAATAACAAATGTTGTTTTTTTATTTAATTTTTATTAAATTTTAATCGTTAATTTTTTAAACCAGTATCGCGTAATGATAAAAAAAAAAATACAACAATACAATTAATGTTAAAAAAAAAAACTTGCTCATTGACTTTTTAAATATGATTATAATGGTGAATGTTATGCATAATGATTGTAAAATTCTAGTTAAGATATTCTACTTGATATACGTACTATAGTGTTCTTAATCAAAATGTTATGCTTTGCTTTAAAGGATAAAGAAGGAACAAACTAGTAAAATAAAACCTTTCGTAAAATTTAATATATTTTACATTGTTTTACATTTGTTTTTTAATGCATTTTTTACCAGCTATAGTAATGCAGTATTTATTTATAGTAATGCATTTTTTTCACTTCTTATAGCTAAAATTCTATGAAATTTATTAAAAAAATTTTTTTTGAGTTATAATGAATAATTGAACATTTAAATTAGAATTCAAATTCTTTCACAAATTCGAATAAATAATTAAAAAAATAAAAGAATATACCCACACACCAATAGTAATGAATACACTCCCACACAAACTAGTAAAGAAATTAAAGCTTTTGCAAAAGTGTGATGCATTAGACCTGAACGTACGGTTTAAAGTGGATTCCGAAATAATGCAGACATCTATGGCACCGCCGGGACTCGAAACCTATGGCACCGCGCGCCAGAGTGCTAGTTACTCGGCCATCAATTCCATAACGAAACTGGATATTATTAATTTATTACTCCAGTTGTTATACATAATAGAATATTCTCATCATAATACTTTTCTGTCTCACAATTTTCAAAGAAAACGCATTCAAATTGTTATAGGAGCCTGAACTAATTGCCTTTAACAATACGTTTACTGAAAAAGGGCAATTCAGATAACAAGTTTGTTTAATGAGTTACTTCTGGAAAAATGTTGACTGAAAAAGGAATAATAGTAGACTCGCCTTAATTTTGGGAAAAAAACTGTTTTTGTGTGTTCTGTAACGCATCTGTTTTAAATCCTTTAAAGTAAATTTGCTCTATTAAATCTAGAGTCGTTAAATTGCTAACTTGAATCACTCGATTTGTCCTCCCAGTTTAAAATTGTTGAGTGGCGTTCTTTACAAAGTCTTACATTATTTTTGATAGCGTAAGTTATCTTTAATTACATCTTGTTATTAAACTTATTTATTAAAAAGCTAATTATACCTTGTTATTATTCTCTTGAAATTTACATACGGTAAAGATTTAAAATTGCGACACACATTTATACGGTAGGAATTAACGTAATGGTTCATTTAAATAAAGTTAAGTATTTACTGGTTATGCCAAGTTTCTAAGTAATCAGTTGCGCGTATTCAATTTTAACCAATAATTATACTAATTACTTCTAATAGAATTGATTGGTAATAGAATCAAAAGATTAGAATGCATTAAGGAATGATAAACGATAATTTGGTGTGTAATCATTGCTTTAGTACAGAATGGCTAATGCTTATTCACTGAAGTTTTGGAACTACATTTATCATACGCTAATTTAAGCCAAAGGAGGTGTTTCACATAAGATGAATTACATCATTGAACAAAATATCATTGAAATTGACCTCCTTTAAAAAGAATAAGCAGAGAGATATACTAAAAGATTTATGTATTTGTGCATTTATAGTTTCAAAACATATTAAATAAAAGTGTTGTAAATGTGATATTTTGGAACTTCAAATTATAAAATCAATCTTAAACTATAAATTTATTAAAATCAACCATAACAACATTCGGAATAATAATTTTTGTGGAATTTCTAATAACATTATTAATAATATTTAATTATAACATTAATAACATTCGCATTCTACTGAAACTAGGATTGCGATGGTTAATATAACAATAAAAATTACGAATAACATTAAAAATGTATCAGAGGAGCTGCTACCAACGAATTAATCTCGGATCTATTTCTGCAATAGTTCTTAAATTACCACGATCTGCTTTGGTTTGTAGCTCTAATGTCTTTTTTTTTTTATACTATAGGCTAGACCGAAACTGATAGTTTAATGTGGATTCCAAACAACTAACGAACATACATGCTTTGATACCGAAGACTAGATCTCTAATCATTTTGTCCATCAGGCCGCCTAAACTACAGATATTCACTATTTGTTGTCGGTTTCTTTTCTTTTTTTTCAATTCCTACTATTTGTTCACACTCTCCCTATATATATCCTGCTCAAATTTTCAATCATTCATAAGATACTTTTTATTCATCCACTCAAGTACAAATACATTTTTTAAAATTGTAGTGAATGACACTTGATGTTAATACAGTTTTTTCCAATATTAATTAATTCAATAAATTTAATGAAATAATTATAGTTTTTTTTTAGATTTAAATTGCGTGTATCTAATAATAGATGGCGCCAGATGTAAGAGGAAAATTCCAACTTTATTTGTAAAGGACTTTTCTGCAATATAGTTAAATAAAAGTAGAAATTGACTTTAAATTTTTTTTTTTATATTACTTGTTTGTTAACAAATTTGTGACAACACTAAAGCTACATTCTACTATATACGGGGGAGGAAAATCAGTGACAAATTTGTGACAAATAATTTTAAATATTTTTTAGATTACAACTCATATTCCAGTATTAATTGTTTTTGCTGCCAGAATTGTCTGTAGCCGTGTTTGAATCGATTTTCTAAATCTTCTTACCTTCTTATGTTTTCAATTCTTCCTTACTTCTAAGAAAGCCTCCTCTCTCTCGGAGGAGGGGGGCTCCTCCGATTGCTCCAAGGGCTAGTATCACTCAGACTCCTTGATCGTTCCACCACCCTTAGGGGCGATGTCGTTCACTTTGGGAATGAATAATATACACACGACAATATAAATTAATTTTTCTGCTCAAATTATTTATTTAAAAGTAGTTCAGGCAGCACTTTTGATAACAGATATATATGTCCTGAATCTATATTTTTGTTTTAAATGATGAGATAAAGAATTTAAAAATAAAATTCGTTTCTTATAGTGTAATACTATGGAAATCCCAAATACCTCAAATATCAAACCCAAAATGACACAGAAATTACCCGATTTTTCATTTATCTTCAAAAATTAAATAAATGTAATTTTAGAATAATTTTGAAAAACCATTTTTAATATGAAAAATATCTTGATCAATCAATGTGTATTTTAGTGTCAAATTTCATTTTTTTTCATTCAAGTAAATTTTAAACAGTATCTAATTAATTTTTATTACGTACTGAATATGCTTTTCCTAATAATCCGAATAATTAACTTTTTATGACTAGCTTTATTACTTCTTCATTATTCAAATTTCTATAATGACATGACAGGGTCTGAAGCCATTCATTTTAACCTCATAAATGCATAATATTCTTATAATCTTTACCTTTAATAACACAGATTAGAATTATAATAGAGAACGTGAGTGAATTAGTATGACAAAACCACCATTCATAATTCTAACTTTAGTAATAAATTACTGGACACAGAAGCTCATTTGAGTAACTCAGAATGATGCCACATGTGAAGTAATCTTTGTTGAATCACTCTTAAATCCTTTGCAGTTAGATTAATTCTACATCATGTTGACATGGCTTTGACGACGAAATTACTATCTTCTCTCTATTTGTTAACGTAGAGTAACGAATCGTGAAGGTGAAATGTTAAACTCAAAAATGTTTAAGGTGTAATTGATTAAGGTGTAATTATCTATTGTAATTTAATAAATAAATAAATAGACTTAAAGCATATTATATAGTATTTTTATAGTAGGAAAACATCATTTAGAATATAAAATATTTTAAAAATTTAGAATTTAAGATAATAAATTCTTAGTCTGAATTTATATTGTCATATTTATATAATTTATGTACAATTCAATTCTTTTATTTATATTTCCTATGTCATAATATTGTTATATTAAATTAACTTGTTAATATACTCTTATATTTTATATTAACAAGTTAATTTTCAAATTAATAAGCTATATATTTATCTCTCTCTCTCTATATATATATATTGTAGTGCAGATTAGGCAACCAGATTGTAAGATTGCGTGGTTAGGTTGACGCTCAGGTTGGAGAACTCACAACTTTATTAACATACGCACAAATATCATACACATATAATTAGAGACGTACAATATTTGAATATATTTAAAGACATATAATTATAGATTCGGAAGGATTCCATATGTAAAGCCAAAAACCCGATACTCAAGTACGCGCGAGATGCTCGAAATATACTTGCTTTTGGGGTGAGAGTCTGCAGTCCACACAATACGCAGAGTTGTATTATATATATTTCCTCTCGGGGTGAGAAATAGTAAACTAAATGTTTCTAAACAGAAGAGCGTGGCTGCGCTGTACTTCCTTTCGGGGAGAGTCTCGAGGTCTACTGACCATTTCTCCTGATCACTAAAAAGGGGTGCTCTTGTAGTCTGTCTGCCAATGTATAGGAGGAAGCACAGTTACAATAATTATTATATTAAAATAAAACTATTGGTAGCATTTTTTAACTGAGGCTGAATGATAATTTTTCTAAATACATATAAATTTTTTTCAAAATTTTGTACATGTTTTCAGCAAGTGAATACGAGAATAACGAGAATTTATAGATAACATTTATTGATGGATTTAAATATCATTCATGCTCTAATACATTAGAATTCAATGCGTAATGACATGAAAATGTTATTTTTCGTCCAGTTTTTAATAAAACTTGTAGTGCGAAAAGTACGAACGGCCCACGTTGGGCACCAGATTGTAGTGCTGTCGGCTGTGGAGCTGGATTGTAACTGGGTGTGGTTTGTTTGGGAGATACAGGTTTGAGAACTCACAGCTTTATTTACATGCGCACAAACAGCACATACATACAATTAACGAGAGACAAGGTATAATTTAGTTTCCTGTAAGGATTCTACTTTTTAAGGCGAAAAAACCCGATACTGACTACGCAGAGTGCACGAAATAAACTTTCCTCTCCGGTTGAGAATCTGTTGGCCACCTGACAATTTCTTCCGAATGCCACAGGTTACTCTTGCTAATGCTACTCTTGCAGTGAGTAGGAGGAAGCATGGTTACAAATTTGCATTTTTAGTATTGTGAATTTGTTTTATTACACAATTACAATAAAAAATTGTTTGTTGAAAATGATGAATATTTACTTATTGAAAAGTTGAGGACTTTCTGTACATGGAAATTTTGAAAGTTATCTTAAAAAGAAAATGTATTTTTATCTTGTAAAAAATTACAAAAATTCAAATGCCTACATTTATAAGAGACATTTTCTTTTCGTATTTCATAAATTTTCCATGTATAAAAATAGAAAACATGTATGAACAAAATGTTCCATGTATAAACAAAAATGTTTTTTTGTACTGTTATGAAAACTGTGATGAAGCTCAAAAACTCTTATAGGTACTGCTACCAAAAGTATCTTAGCTACTTAAAAGCCGTTATTTCAGGGCAATAAAAATAAACAATTGGTTACAATACAATTTTATAGTTAAAAAAAGAATAATAAAAAACTGTTTTTTTTCTTATCAGTTCTTTTTTCCTGTTTATCTTCAATTTATTACAGTCTATATTTTGATCATGAAAAATTGATTGATTGAAAATCATGATTGATCATCCTTGAAGGATCATTCTGCATTCTTTAAAAGACGTTTATTGATTTTTGAAAAAAAAAAAAAAAAAAACTATATACTAACATGGTTTTTCTTCCACTGTTTTGATAGTAAAAAAATGAAGATCTGAATAGAAGGTTTTAGAAAGTTAACAAATTGCACAAACAGTAAAAGATTAAACATACTTAATTTTTATCGGCTACAGAAATCTCTGTATAAAAGGGCAATAAAAGCATTCGGCAAATTTTGAGAAAATTGCTGCTTAAAATCTTCAACGTATCATAGGAAATTCAAGTTCTGTATTGCATGAGTATTAAAAATTTTTGCTGTACTGTCAAACCTGTTTTCATGCAGTTCTTTTTAATTTTTTTTTTTTATGTGCGACTTTTTTTTTGTGCCGTATATCAAGTGCTACTGTATATCAAGTACTACTGTGCCAAAAAAGTAAGACCAATTTTTTTTTCAAAAACTCTTTATTTATTCTTCCACTTTTATTTCATCACCTTTCAAAGTAATTCCCCTCCGGACATAAAGCTCTTATGCCAACGTTTTTCCAATGCTCGAAAAGTCATCGGCCTTCAAAGTAGCGCCGCGATTTACGTTGAATCTTTCCTATGGACTGAAAACGGTTTCCCGGAGTTATTCCCCTAAACTCTTTTGAGTTTAAGGAATAGCCAGAATTCGCACGGTGTGAATATGGCGGTCGTGGAACCATATGGGCTTCAGTGTGTTCAGAGGCCAACATGGAATTAACTGATTCTTTGAAATTCCAACATCATCAGCAAGGTCTCTAATTGTAAATCGACGGTTTGCAAGCACCAAATCTTTAATTTTTTTGGACGTGAGCTTCGTCGGCTGAGGTTGATGGTGGACTAGAGCTCTTCACCTTGAACGCTTTCTGTACCTTCTTTGAACTGTTTATACCACTTCTAAACATTTACTTCCGATATAGGAATGTTTCTCACCGAATGCCTTCAAGCCATATTTATACGTTTCCGCAAACAAAATTTAATGCAATTTTTTTTTGCTCAATTAATTCAGACATTCCAAAATCTCCGGAATGAATTTTAGCGTCTCACAAAAGCCAAGCGTAACTCAAACACTAATAAATATTTTTTATGTCAAATTTCAAACAGATAATTTTTTAGACTATATGCACAAATATATCTAAATATATATCTTCCTTACACGTTTTTAAATAATAATTTTATGGAATTTTCTTTCAGTGTAATTTTGTTTGTTTAGCCGGAAAAATCGCCAAATAAACAAATAGAACCCTAAAAGTGCAGAATTGCCGTTCTTTTTTAAAGCAACTATGAATCATGAATCAAAATAACATCAAATATTTAAAAACATTTTTATTGAGACCTGATGCTGACATGCATTCCCACACAAGAACACCTCCACCGCCTTGTTAACTGCTCCAACTAAGTTCTTAGAATGAAGTTCCTCATTTTATCTTCTTCATTCGACCATCCGAACCAAAAATGTTAAATTTGCTTTCTCAGCAAATAGGATTTTTATTCCAGTACGTTTCGGGTTTATTTATCATTGATTTTTGCGAATGAAAGCCTCAAGCTTTCTGTTTTTCGCACTAACAAAAAAATTTTTACGGGTAGAACGCCCATGTAATCCAGTTTTTCTGAGAACTCGTCGAACAGTTTCAGGTGAAATGGAAGTAGAAAACTTTTCATTCAATTCTGCAGAAACTTTTACAGAACTCAAACGTGGATTTTTCAAACAATTTTTAATAATAAATCTCCTCATCACGTTTAGTTAACTTTCTCGGTCGACCTTTTCTTACCTTGTTTTCCATCCTATTTTCTTTCTTAAAACGTTTTATCACATACCGCACTGTAGAATGGGATAAATTAACTATTTTAGCGATATTTTGAATTGATTTACCACTACTATGGTGAAAAATTATAAATTTTCGAATGCTGTTTGTAATTTCTTTTGTGACTGCGACCCATTTTTAAATAATATATATCATGAAGTAAACAAACAAAAATTAAAAAAGCAAACGACTTTTTAAATGCAACCACAATGTAAAAATTAAAAAAAAAGAGGGAAACGATCATTCAAATTTTGATTTTATCCAAAAATATTTCAGTGTACAAAGACTTTTTGTGAGATAAAAATGCTTGTAACTTTGATTCCTTAAAAGTAAATTTTTAGTATATTTTAAAAATATTTCATGCAGTTTTGTTAGGAATAGATTATATAACTAATAATTAAATAGCCATTCGAAATATTAATTTTAATTAACAGATAGAGCCCTATTTCAATGAAAATCATCAAGTGTACGAACACTTTTGGGAGCCACTGTATATATATATATATATATATTTATAGACTGCTGGTAAATGTAATATCCAGTAGCCATAAAATTTAAATTAAATAAACCATTGAATTTCATTCTAATGTATTTGAATCAACTATTAAGTTAAAAATATTAATTACATGAAATATTTTTTATGAAACACAAAAAATTTCTTTGATTTATTAGCACAATTAGAGCTTGATTTATTTTTATCAGTTGTACCAATAAATACTAAGGATGAATCATTTATAATTATTAATTCTGGCTTAACATACTAGAGAAAAATTGTAAACTAATTAAAAAGCAATTTGTTAAATATTTACAAGATGATCTTTACTGGTAACAACTTGCCAGCATGTTACTTATTATTAACAAAAATACTGGCAAGAATTCAGCTCAGTAACTAAAACAAAAAAGCAACAAGCTGACATTAAACAAAAGTTGTTTCAACACAAATTTAAGGAGAGCTTACTAACTCGAGAGATTAATTAGTTAAGTATATTTTATCGCTTATCACTCTGTTGCCGGTTACGTGAAAAGAGTCATAAATTTTCTCTCATAACTTTTACAATATTTTCTAAGAAGGTAATTTATTTACATAAAATGAAATTTTCCACATACCTGCGTTTTGCTGATAGTTTTTACTCACAGATTTTGTGGTTTCACTACGATTAATATGTTTCACCAATCATAATATCGAAATTTAATTATAATAGACATAAATAGCTATTGGAATTTTAAATAAATGAGATAACCTTTTCAATAAATTTTTGAAAAATGATTCTTTTTATGCCGTATCCAGTAGTTTTGTAACATCATAAAAATGATTTAAACTGGGATTTCATCGTATTGCTCGGAGAATTTTATGGCAAATATTTGCTTAGTTTTTTTTAATATTTATATGGGTAATATAAATAGCAAGTAATAAAGTTAAATTAGTAATAAGTTAATATAAATAAGAGTATATATATTATTCATGAGTTTACTTATTTATAATTATTACCCATAAAAATAGGTATTGGGAAAGGGTGTCAGTAATGACCTGTACCACTTTCAACGTTTCTTAGTGGCTTATTATTTTTTTACTTTTCTTTTACGCCCTATTTTTATTGGTTTATTTCAAATTCTTGCACGTGATTTTTTTTTGCTTTTTGTAAAATCGTTTGAATTTAATACTTTTTCATTTGTTATTTAATCTACTGTTTTTTCTCAATTTCAGAACAATAAATGATGAACATAATTTATTGCTTGAATATATTATGCAATAAATTATGTTCATCATTATTGCTTGAATATGATATGTTGATAATTTGTCTTGTCTTTTTTTTTTTCTGAGATTTGTTATGCTTTTTTACTCTTAAACATGTTTTTTTCATTGCCATTATAATTGTAAAGGCTTTTATTGTACATAAGAAATCGTTCAAATAATAAAAATTCAGAAGTAATTCACGGGGTAACTACCCCATATTTACGCATGTTGTATTGGAAAAAAACAACCTAAGTAGTTTGACTGTCGAGCTTTATTTTTAATAAATCTTTGAAAAATAATTTTTTCTGTCACATCCAATAGTTTTGCAACGTCATAAAAAATGATTTAGAGTGGGTTTTTTGATAGTATTGCTCGTAGAATTTTATGGTAAATATTTGCTTAGTTTGTTTTCTTAATATATTTATATGGTTAATAACCGTTTGTCTTGTTTTCAAAAAGATCTTTTTTATGCTCAAACAAATATGTTAAATCTCGGAATAAACCTACTTTTCACTCATATAATGCCATTCATTTCTTTCGGTTTATACATAATCCTGATACAGACTATAATTTCTTTTATTTGTTTGAAATATTTATTTACTTGAATCTCATTTATTTATTTCATTTGTTTTTGATAAATGCGTTTGTGTTAAAAAAGATGCATATGCAATTAAGGACAACAATCATTTTTAGAAATACAGCTGAATTCTCACTTTTCTATATAGATTAAAATGATTGCCAAATCATTTAGCATCCGACGCATAATTAATTGGCAGAGCTTTTATGGTAATAATGATTGAATAATGGAATCCAAGGGGCCGAATCCAATCCGGGCTAGTTGACCAAATAAAGGAAAAATGTTGAGGGAATCGCATTTAAAAAGTTCCAACTGCCCTTAGACGATATGTTATTGCAGCTTTTCGGTTGGAGACTGGGCATGATTGCCTTGAAGGACATTTATTTAGATTTAACATTGTGTATTATGCGTGATGAACACTTATTGTAGATGCATCTGATCTTAAAGAATGCCCTGAGGTGTCTGGGATATTTGTATGACAAATATGGCAGGCAAAGAGAAACTTCAAGTACTCCGGACTAGTTGACTTTTGACATTTTTTTAGTTTTGCATTCCGATCTTATATGCCTTTTTTGCTTAACTTCATGTGTATGTACTGTGTGTGCTTGTCACGCAATAGTCAGAGAATTTGTATGTTCGAGTGTTTACTGCTAACAATAAAAAATAATAATAAATATATTTATCTAACGGCGTATGTAAAAATATAACACCTACTGTTGTAACACAAATCTTAACAAAAGAAAAAAAAAAAAATGTAAGAAACTATTTGTTGATATAGTAGTATTATTTTCAATTAAAAGTCTGTATTAAAAATATAACATTACTGTTTGTTTTATATAACAAATATAAAATTGGAATTTTCTATTCTGCCTGTTCATAACTCAAAAACAAATACTTTTTAGCTTTAAAAGGATTTTAATACCAATCGTTAAAAATGAATACTTGCATATCTTCATAAACTTTAATCAGGTATTCTTTTTTAACTATTGATATATTAAGGTCATTTTTTAAAAACTTCTTAAGGTACTTGTGTTGTGGTATTTACATTTAAAAAGTCAGTTTTACTAAGTATTGAACCTCTCGCTCAAGAATATCCTTTCGCTTTCTATGCATTGGTTTTCTTTCCTTGATTTTCCACAAATTTCTTTCTCGATACATTTAAATTCAAACATGTGAAAATATTCATACTTTAACCTACCTCAAAAGCTTTTTATATGGTAAATACACTTAGAAATATTGGAAGTTAATACTTTTCGTAGCCATGTCGTCGAAAAATGTCTGCATTATTCACAGAGAACTTGTCAGAATGCCTTAGAATCCTTTATTTTTAAAAACCATTCATTCTTTCTTACCGCATAAAAATATTTTATTGTTAAACTATTTTAACTGCTTTGGATCTTGAAGCACCAAATAAAAGTAATATTCTATTTTTTAAATTGATGTATACCAAATTTATTTGAGTCTATTTTAACTATACATGTTTATGTAATTTGATTTTTACTTTAAATATGTATTTTGTTAAAAGGGAGAATATTCATCTTATTATCTTAACAATATCAATATATTTTTAAATGTGGGTCAAATGTAATGCTAATGCAATAGATTTATAGTTTATATGAAGTAATCTAGTGTGCATCAAAGACAATAATCTGTATTTTGACTATAAGACTAAGAATCATAT
>BPLR01003956.1:0-27248 GCA_021605095.1 Caerostris extrusa | reverse complement strand
GCGCTGTATTGCTGGCAAATTTGGCCAATAATCCCGAAGGTGGAATGGATATTTGCGAGTGGTTCGGAATTCACGTTAAAATGTAGGTCCCGGTCTTATTAGCCTAAAGAGTGCACAAAATGACAGAGTGACAAACCAAATCTAGGACGTAATCTACACCTCTCCATTGATCTGGGACGTAATCTACACTTCCCATTGCTCTAGAATGTAATCTACTCTTCCCATTGCTCTAGAATGTAATCTACATTTCCCCATTGCTCTAGAATGTAATCTACATTTCCCCATTGCTCTAGAATGTAATCTACATTTCCCCATTGCCCTAGAATGTAATCTACATTTCCCCATTGCTCTAGAATGTAATCTACACCTCTCCATACTCTAGGATGTAAAATACCCTCATAATAATTGAATTTATACTTTTTAAGTATTTAAACCTTTGAAGCTATCTAAAAATTGTTGAAAATCTATTTAAAAATTACCAATAATATTACTTAAATAAAATGACAAATGTTAAGATAGCCATTCTTTGCATAATATTGCAATATTGGCAAGACAGGGCCTGACGTAGAACAAAGTGCGCTTAGTGTGGACATACATCTACATCATTCAATAATTCAAGAATTAATAATCTCTTTCCATCATGTTTAAAAAAAAAAAAATTATTTAATTTTAATGCATTCATTGGAGTCTATCGCACCAACATTTAATTACAAACGAAAACGAACCATGTAATTTCAAGTCAAGGTTTATCTTTTTATTGATTGTTTTCCTGCGAATTCTGGTCTCGGTTTGGTCGTTTTTTATTGTTGTTGTTGTTTTTCGCTGCTTGTGGGTGAGGTAGTCAAATATGCATGCAAAGTGCCCACCCCACCGCCACCTGACTGTCCATCGGAATGGTGTGAGGCCCAAACACTGGGTGTTCTCATAGCAACTGGGGCATTTAAGCAAATTATTTATAAAAGAGGCCGCAGGGTCTGTGTCAGGGGTATGAATCACTCGCAGGAGAGGGTGTTCTGCCCGTGTGGTGGGGAGGGTGCCAAAAAGAACGCTTTGTTTTCCGAAGAACATCCATTGGAATGCATGAATCGTTCGCGAGAAATGAGTTTTGCTGGCCAAACAAGACAACGGAATGTTCATTGAGTGAGTGGATAGTGCGTTTTTTAAAAATATACGTTTCTGGGAATCTTTTTTTTTTTTTAAATACAGTTAAAAAGGATTTGTAAATTATGCAGTACTAGCAATAGAACATTATAGATAATTTCGAAGTCTTTTACGAGTGGTTTTAACAGATTTATGGCGAAATTCCTAGAAACACATTTCAGTTCAAGTAATGTTTTCGTAAATTCCGCTACAGGAGTGTATTACAGTCGTTGGTTTAAAAAAAAAAAAAAATGCAGAAAAGTTGAAGGGAGTTTTTTACATACTGACAGTCAGGTTGCCTAATTGAAATTTTCCTATTATTTTTTAATCATTAGTACAAAACACTAATTGCATGTAATGTAACTAACTGCTCATAACACTGCTCGTCTGCTGTCAAATTTGAGTGACGGGTTGTTATTATATATTTGCCAAATAGCATACATTGCTCTCTCGAGAATGAAATGTCAAAACTTTTCGTGAAAAATGCTACACCCTCCATATTATGAGCTCTGGTATTAATAGAGATTAAAAAGCATAAAAAAACACACATTGAAATCATGTAAGAGTTTAATTTGTCATGTGTGACCATATTTTTATCACTTATTACATCAATGGATCTTGAATACAAAATGTTAAGCTATGGTTGAATTAACTTTCATATACACAACTGACCCTCGGACACTATTTTGAGTAAATTGAAACGCCAGTTTGATTAGACTCTGAAAGCCAGACAAACAATAATTTGACTTTTAACGAGTATATTGGCAGCGTTATGCACTTCTATCTGGATGATTTGCATTGAAAGCCAGACAATTCATGCATGTGAAATATAATAGAACACGTGACTCGTTGTCGGCCAATCATTCCCTGGCAGTGCATATTGCATATCAATGTTAAAAACACGCATGATTGAAATCAATGTTATGTCCATAAATAAAACATATTTGAAATGGAAGTGTCGTGATGGTCGAGGTGATTAATCTGTTTCAAATAATAACGTTCATTATGTAGTTTCTTGCCATGTGTGGATATCAGAGCTCCTGCCAGATCAATATCATTTTCACGAATAATAAAAATTAGTACGTATAAATTTGTAACTTTTTAACATATATTTTCATCATATCGTTCAATAATATCGTAAAATGAGGCCATACCAAAAGCCATATGAATTTTGATTTTTAGCAGTCGAAGCAAAACCCCAGACAATGACGCCGTAAAATTAATGGCGGATAAAATTAATGAAAAATGGATAGAACGAACATAGAAAAAAACAAAAAATGTAATCAGCTGGTCCGATATAATTCTAATTTTTATTGTTACCCTGTATATGCAAAGTATAACAAACGCAAAAATAAATAAATAATAAGTATAAAAAAATATATATATATAGAATTCTAAACAATTTTCTTTTCTTAAAAAATTTCATTTTCACTTTGAAACAAAATGGTCGTTGCTTTCACCAGACGATCTTTTAGAAACAATTTATAATAACATTTTTAATTATATAATGATTACCTCGTGAAAGAAATTTAAAAAAAAAAATAGTTCGTGAATAGTTCGTGAAAAGTCGCTCTATATTTTTTACCTATAATTTTATAGGTAAAAAAAAATTAACCAATAAGAATAATTGAAAGTCGTCAGGATGCGAAAAACAGTATTGATAACGCCCGCTTCTCAAAAACAATACCCATAATTTTTATGGGTAAAAAAAAATTAACCAATAAGAATAATTGAAAGTCGCCTAGGACGTGAAAAGCGCTCTTCAAAAAATTACCCATAAATTTATGAGTAAAAAAATTAACCAGTAAGAATAATTGAAAGTCATCCAGGACGCGAAAAACAGTATTGATAACGCCCGCTTCTCAAAACAATACCCATAATTTTATGGGTAAAAAAAATTAACCAATAAGAATAATTGAAAGTCGCCTAGGACGTGAAAAGTGCTCTTCAAAAATTACCCATAAATTTATGAGTAAAAAAAAATTAACCAATAAGAATAATTGAAAGTCGTCCAGGACGCGAAAAACAGTATTGATAACGCCCGCTTCTCAAAACAATACCCATAATTTTATGGGTAAAAAAAAAAGTAACCAATAAGAATAATTGAAAGTCGCCTAGGACGAAAAAGCGCTCTTCAAAAATTCCCATAAATTTATGAGTAAAAAAATTAACCAATAAGAATAATTGAAAGTCGTCCAGGACGCGAAAAACAGTATTGATAACGCCCGCTTCTCAAAACAATACCCATAATTTTATGGGTAAAAAAAATTAACCAATAAGAATAATTGAAAGTCGCCTAGGACGTGAAAAGCGCTCTTCAAAAATTACCCATAAATTTATGAGTGAAAAAAAATTAACCAGTAAGAATAATTGAAAGTCATCCAGGACGCGAAAAACAGTATTGATAACGCCCGCTTCTCAAAACAATACCCATAATTTTATGGGTAAAAAAAATTAACCAATAAGAATAATTGAAAGTCGCCTAGGACGTGAAAAGCGCTCTTCAAAAATTACCCATAAATTTATGAGTAAAAAAAATTAACCAATAAGAATAATTGAAAGTCGTCCAGGACGCGAAAAACAGTATTGATAACGCCCGCTTCTCAAAACAATACCCATAATTTTCTGGGTAAAAAAAATTAACCAATAAGAATAATTGAAAGTCGCCTAGGACGTGAAAAGCCTCTTCAAAAATTACCCATAAATTTATGAGTAAAAAAAATTAACCAATAAGAATAATTGAAAGTCATCCAGGACGCTAAAAACTCATTACTAAAAAAAATAGCCATAATTTTACAGGTAAAATAATTAATACATAAGAATATTTGAAAGGACGCGAAAACCCCAGCTTCTCAAAACAATATCCATCATTTCATAGATAAAAAAAATTAGTCAATTAGAATAATTGAAATCGGTCCAGGACGGAAAAGATCGGCGCTTCCAAACAATACCCTTAATTTTTATGGGTAATAAAAATAAACTGAATTCAACAACAAATATTTATTTAAAAAAAAACATTACAAGTTTCCAAAAATTAGAATAAAACTTTAAAAAACAGTTTTTATTACTTTTAATTAACAATACGGTTTCTAAAACAAAATTAATTGACGCATTAAAGTCTATTATAATAACTTATTTAAACATTTTTTTTAAATCGAGTCATGATTACATTAATGATCAATGCCATTTGATTGTTATAATTATTTTGGCCAGAATCATTACTATCAAAACAGAAAATGTGCATATTGGATAATTAAAAGTAATAAAGCTGTATGGGAAGAAAAAAAAAAACTAGACTTAATAAACTAGAAAAATAAACTTAAAATAAATAATTATCAAGATTGCAATAATATTTAGCTCAAAAGTGAAAAATGAACACACATAAAAGGAAAGATGCATTAGCATAAAAACCCCTATAAATTATAAAATATTAGAAGGCAAAAATGATATTTTAGAAGAAAAAAAAAGTGCAGTAAAAGTAATAAATTTAAAAAAAAAAAGGTGAAATCTGAGAATAAAGGAAAAAAAAAAAAATTAACGTTAGAAAAATTATACAATTTAATTAAGAGTAATTTGTAAAATAGGGTTGCCACAGTTTGTAATTTAAAGGGAGGGTTACCACATTTTTACATTTTATATTTTTGGCGAAATATTTTGAACGAAACTCTACTGTGAAAAAAATTCTGTAATAGTGAAAATACTAGCGCAAAGTTTATGTTGTTAATATATTTTTGGATATTCAGTTAAAATTATTTATAATTAATTTTAATATTTGGTAAATAATATAATTTTTGATTAAAAAATAATTTTAAAAACTATATTAATTCATAAATATTCTATACGAGAAATTCGAAAAAGCCATTCTACAAAAAAATATTTAGTTTAATTTAAACTTCATTCTTTTATACAGCCTGATGGCCAATTGGATAGAGCTCTGGTCTTTGGTGCTTCAGGTTCGAATCCTGGTGATGGCATGGTTGTTTGTTAGTGGTTAGAATTCGATAAACTGTAGGTCCTTTGTCTAATTAGCCTAAAGTGTGTAAAAAATGACCGTAGAGCGACAAAGCAAATCATCTTTTTTATACTATCACCATTTTTATACTATCAAAATATACTATCATAGATATTTAATATTCATATACGTACAAAAAGAAAAATAAATGAATAAGAATGGGTCCTCAATTTACATTCAAATTCCACCAAAATTGGCAAAGGATACTTCTAATACAAATCTTAGATTAATTTCAAAAAATATTTCCAAATTGAAATTGAATCAATATTCTTTACTAAACGACCTAATTAGATTTTACGCCAATTTGGCGACTTTTCGGTGATCAGCATAAAAATTTGCTTTTCATAGACCGGCCGCAATAAAATTCATAAGTAAATCAATTATGTATACTAACCGATGAATAACAACCACTTAAAACTTTGTTTACAAAAATTAATAAATTTAATTGCGATTTTGCCCATAAAAATGTCCTGGCGCAGTTTAGGAAAACAAAGAAATTTAGTAACTATTTGTTATCATCAAAAGGGGCATAAGGTGATTGCGAATGTCAATGTTTTCGGTTGATAGCGAATGTCAATGTTTTCGTTTGATAGCGAATGTCAATGTTTTCGTTTGATAGCGAATGTCAACAAGCAGTTGTTCGAAATTTTACGGATGAGTTTAAAGAGGGAAGCTATAGTATGCGGAGAAAGAAAGTATTTAAAGGGAAAAACGAATCGTTGAATGTTAAATTTACGAGCGCTCTGGCTCTCAGTACCACAGGTTTCGGGTTCGAATCCTGACGATGTCATGGATATTGGTGAGTGGTTCGGAATCCACTTTAAACCGTAGATCCCGGTCTACCATGATCATAGAGCGTTGCGGAGGTAGTGTTACTCCGCGTCCGTAACTATCTACAAGCTACACGCACCTCCTGGGTAGTGCTCAGTGAGTAACAGCGGTGCAGCGTTTGACTTAAGGCATAAAAAGACAACTGTCTAAGTGTTTGTCAGCTGCATTGGAAAAAAAAAGCAATGCCTCCTAAGAATAGAAAACTCAATCTCTGTTCCCTTAAATAGAAACAACACAAAACATGTAGACATGCAATACAATACATACGCTGCTAGGGATTTAACCATAGTTTTGAAATTTATTTCATTTTATTTATTTATATATTATTTTTAATGCTTCATAAATGATTATTTTTTCACGCACAATATTAAACTCGTACGTAAATTACACAAGATTATTTCATTTTCACCACTGAAAAATTAAAGAGTGTGTATTAGAGGCATGAAATTGCGATAATTAGTTTCCTACCGTAAATCAATAAAATTTAAAAGCCTTCGAATCTATCGCATTTTTTCTTTTCGCCTCTACAAATAAACGACAAAACGAACTATTACAGTCCATAAAATCAATCCTATACAACAAAAATATTCGAAATTGTTCAAATTCGATTCAAATTTGTGATGCGTAAAACCATAAGAAATTCATTCCACCGCAAAATCAACTTTCTTGAAAGCAAACGATATTCCTGTGCCCGCCCACCCCTTCTCTTCCTTCCGTTAATGAATCGACAGCGTCATCGTTTGGCACGGTCCTTCGGGAGATCCCGGAACTTTGCAGGAGGTGCAGGGGGATTGCTTTCTCCCAAGTAATCGTTTGGTGGGCAACTTGCCGCCGGTAAACGCTCGAGAATAGAAGAAAACAAAAACCTGCCCCCCCTCCGATTGGGTGACACTCTCTCAGATCCATTGTCGTAGGGGATCCTTTTGAACGGCGTCTTACGTAAGGCATCTGGTTTTGAAAGGAAATCTCAAGAATACAAGTTACACACAGTAGAAAATGGCATTCTCTTTTATTACTTGTAGATACAGATGGCTTTCGTTAAAAAACCGTTCTATGGCATCTCCTATAAACTATGGAATATAGAGTTCACATTTAACTTAATATATCAGGTTGTAAAGAAAATCATGTTTAAATGTAAAACTTAAAAAAGAAAACCAGTTCAATGTAAACGAGATTTAATTTTTTTTTTTCTTAATGCAACTGGCAAACACTTAAACAGTATGTTTTTAATGACTTAAGACAAACGCTGCACCGACGTTACACACTTATCATTACCCATGAGGTCCGTGTAGCATGAAGATAAGCTACGGACGCGGAGTAACAATGCTCCACAACGCTGTATGATCCTATTAGACCTGGACATACGGTTTGAAGTGGATTCCGAACCACTTCACCACCTGGACTCCAACACGAAACTTGTGGTACCGATGCGTCGGGCGCTGGCCACTCGGCCATTCAGGCCCAGATTTAAATATAAACCAGTTTAAATTTTTAAAAAAGCATTTATTTAATTATTAAGCATTATCTTCCCATTAGCTTCTCGATGCCTCCTTCATAGAATTCATTTCAATCCCATCACTTGAAGTCAGCAGAACTAGCTTCTAAAAAATGGTAATCTGTTGGAGCAAAGTCAGGAGATTAGGATGGGAAGGCATCATTTCCATCCAAATGCTTCCAGGAGACTCTTACCCTTGCAGGTTGGAGATTAGCATTGCGATATTTCAGAATCACCTTTTCTGTTTTTCAATGAAGGCCGATTTCAGTTGTTATTGATTGACGATCACCTAACTCATAAATGACTCACGACTCAATTCATTTTTTTTCATATCTTACCCAGCTCTCAAAATCTTCATTGGATTCAGACCTCTTCGAGTCTATAGGATGAGCCTCGAAAACATGATAAGCTTTTTTTTTATGTTATTGCTTCTTTTTATGTTAGGCTAATGAAACCACCGAGAGAAAATATTATCTTTTCTTTAACAATAGCATTCTTTATATTCTTAAATGTTAATACTATTTATAGAAGGCAATCTTTATATTCTTCAGGTCTAATATTCTTTATAGGAAACAATATATTCTTTATAGGGTACAATATCCTTTTCTTTGGGGGTAGTATTCTTAGAACAATAATATTTTCTTTAGTGGCAATATTCTTCTTTATAGAGAACATTATTCTTTTCTTTAGGGGTTAATATACTTCAGGAGTAATATTCTTTTTATGGAGAACATTATTCTTTTCTTTAGGGGTGATATTCTTTATAAGGGAACAACAATATTTTTAGGGGTTAAAATTCTTCAGGGGTAATATTCTTTATAGGGAACAATATTCTTTAGGGGTTAATATTCTTCAGGGGTAATATTCTTTATAGGGAACAATATTCTTTAGGGGTTAATATTCTTCAGGGGTAATATTCTTTATAAGGAACAATATTCTTTAGGGGTTAATATTCTTCAGGGGTAATATTCTTTATAGGGGACAATATTCTTTAGGGGTTAATATTCTTCAGGGGTAATATTCTTTATGGGACAATATTCTTTTGGGGTTAATATTCTTCAGGGTAATATTCTTTATAGGGGACAATATTCTTTAGAGGTTAATATTCTTCAGGGGTAATATTCTTTATAGGGACAATATTCTTTAGGGATAATATTCTTCAGGGGTAATATTCTTTATAGGGACAATATTCTTTAGGGATTAATATTCTTCAGGGTAATATTCTTTATAGGGAACAATATTCTTTAGGGTTAATATTCTTCAGGGTAATATTCTTTATAGGGAACAATATTCTTTAGGGATTAATATTCTTCAGGGGTAATATTCTTTATAGGGAACAATATTCTTTAGGGTTAATATTCTTCAGGGGTAATATTCTTTATAGGGAACAATATTCTTTAGGGGTTAATATTCTTCAGGGGTAATATTCTTTATAAGGAACAATATTCTTTAGGGGTTAATATTCTTCAGGGGTAATATTCTTTATAGGGGACAATATTCTTTAGGGGTTAATATTCTTCAGGGGTAATATTCTTTATAGGGACAATATTCTTTTGGGGTTAATATTCTTCAGGGGTAATATTCTTTATAGGGGACAATATTCTTTAGAGGTTAATATTCTTCAGGGGTAATATTCTTTATAGGGACAATATTCTTTAGGGGTTAATATTCTTCAGGGGTAATATTCTTTATAGGGACAATATTCTTTAGGGGTTAATATTCTTCAGGGGTAATATTCTTTATGGGGACAATATTCTTTAGGGGTAATATTCTTTATAAGGAACAATATTCTTTAGGGGTTAATATTCTTCAGGGAAATATTCTTTATAAGGGAACAATATTTTTAGGGGTTAATATTCTTTAGGGGTAATATTCTTTATAGAGGACAATATATTTTTTAGGGGTTAATATTCTTTAGGGTTAATATTTTTAACGATAGTTTTGATAAAGAATAAAATTAAAAGTTTTATACAGAAAATTATTAACAATTATAATATTCTTTATAGAAAACTATGAATATTTGAATATTTATAGAAAACAATATTCTTTATAGAAAACTATGAATATTTGAATATTTATAGAAAACAATATTCTTTATAGAAAGCTATGAATATTTGAATATTTATAGAAAACAATATTCTTTATAGAAAACTATGAATATTTAAACGTTTATAGGAAACAATATTCTTTTCTTTAGGGATAATATTCTTTATAGAAAATTATGAGTATTTGAATATTTATAGAAACAATATTCTTTTCTGTATGTTTAATATTCTTTATAGAAAACAATATTGTTTTCTTCAGATAAAACAATATTCTTTTTCTTTTTGCTTTATATTCTTTATAGAAAACAATATTCTTTTTCTTTATGTTTATATTCTTTATAGAAAACAATATTCTTTTCTTCAGAGAAAACAATATTCTTTTCTTTATGCTTTATATTCTTTATAGAAAACAATATTCTTTTCCTCTGAGAAAACAATATTCTTTTCTTTATGGATAATATTCTTTAAAAAAATACTCTTTTAAGATAATATTGTTTACTAAGTTAATTACGAGAGTAATGTTTTCCAAAAAGTCTTTAAAGTCCATATTAATATGCTTCGTAGAAGAAAAATCTTAAAAGACAATCTGCTTCGTTGCGACATCGCGTTTTATTTATTTTTCAATAATAATAATAAATAAATAAAATTCGTATATTGTACTTCCACTCACAAATTAGCCAAAGCTAGATGGGAAAGTTTATTATGCCAGAGAACAAAGTAAATGAAACTATATTTAACTAAGAGCTCTATTATAAGAAAAATATTTCTCAACCATACATAAACACTCGAAAATTCCGTTCTATTTTTCCCTCTGTGTTGTTCTGCTCCCCACCCCCCAAAGTTTGGTATGATCCAATCCGTCATAACAATCCGCAGACCTTTGCGGTTTTATGAACTATCTTAATGACTTCCGCTGTCTTTTACAAGCATGTCATCCCGGTAGAGGAAGGGTTACTACATTTAGAAAAATATATATAACATTTCTAAATTGTCTCAGGAAATTTACATTATTGCATATATTTGTAGGAAAACAAATGTAAAAGTGCAAGCTAAATGGACAGTTCACTAAAAAAGATTGGGCCTACATTTAGCGCAGGGGCAGGATAACCCAAATAAGGGTAATATGCGGGCAACTTTGGAAATACATCATAACTCCACGGGCCGCATGGCGGCTTGATGGCCAAGTGACTAGCGCTCTGGCCTTTGGTATCCCAGACCTCAGGTTCGAATCCTGGCGGTGGCATGGATATTTGTTAGTGGTTTGGAATCCACGTTAAACTGTAGGTCCCGGTCTAATTAGCCCACGTGCGCACAAGATGACTGTAGAGCGACTAACCTAACCTAACCGTGGGCCGCATATAAAAATTTATATCCCCCCTATTAGATTGAGACCCACCATAGACATTTTTTGGGAGTGAAAAAGGAAACACAATGAGTTATTATTACTGTATTTACTCTTATTCTTACATGTAAACATAGATAACATGATAATAATGATACTACACGCACACTGTAAAGAAATATAGAACACTAAAAATGAAATATAAAATATATAAATATAAATGAACTAAAAAAATGAAATCATTAAAAAATATTTATTATACTAAGTACGATATGTGTTTCACCACTCTTTCACTTAGCTTTTGCAAATCGATCTCAATTTGGGTATTTGCACACCGTCATGGGTGTTGCAGGTGAGCGTCCGTTATGTTTTAGCATGTTTTGCGTTGGGTCAATTTCATTTTAGAAAAAACGATTCGCAGGTGTAAGTTGAACCAAAAAGCGTTAACAACAACTTGAACTAAGAGTTTGGTTTGTTCTGCTATCAACCATCAACTGTGCGTCACTGAAGTCACTTAAAGTGAAACATAGAACCTGTTATAAGTATTAGATATTCTAAGATGCGCGCATCATGTAATATAATTTAATCATTAATCATTATAATTTATTCATAATAGAATATATTTTACATAATTATAAATCACATTTAATTATATGTAATATATTTTAACACATTTTTGTGGGTATAGCAAGACAATTGGTGCTTGCGCTGCGGAACTAGCAACCAGCTATTTTAAATCCTTTATAATAATTCTTATAATTAATTTCGTTTTGGAAAATGAAATTCCACGGTTAATTTTTTACTATCATTTGGCAATCCTATTAATTCTTAACAATGCTACAACAGCTACAAAAATGCAATTAAATTCATAGTTTTGGAGCGATTTCAATTTGGCACCTTAATGCATTAATAAATTTCTCACTGTCTCGATGTATGTATAATTTAGAAATATTAAATTTGGCGCGTTATTTAAAAAAATTGCCAAGAGTGAAGATTAAACCTTGTTCCAACCAATTTGTTTACTATCATTGCTTTAGTTATGAAAGCAAAAATCACGATTATTCGAAAAATACTGTATTTCTTTTTTACTGTAAGATAAAACTAAATCTGTAATATTACATTGAACAATGTTTATTTGAATTCAGATTCTTATATAAAGTTTTAAAAGCAACACAAACATTTACTTTTCTTCTGTGAACATACCCGATTTATAAAAGGAGCAGTTCCTTACCTTACATGATCTACCTTTACATGAATACTTTCTAGTGCAATCATAACATATAGGCACATTTAAAGGATATTATAACTTTAATAAATAAATAGCCTAAGTAAAATCGCTACAAGGTAAATTACTTCTGTTAGAAAAGTCTAAGAGATATGTTAATTGGTTTACATCCATTAATTATATCAATCTGGACCAAAATGAACCCATTATACAATTTAAAACTTTATTGGACCTGAATAGTCTAGTGCAGGGGTTGGCACCTGCGGCTCGAAAGCCACATGCGGTTCTTTGGATGCGAAGCTGCGGCTCTTTAGTTCCATACGCAAATATTATTTATTTTATCAAAAAAAAAAACATTTGAAAATCGTTTAAACATGCATGTACGTAACGCAACAAAAGTGGACGGCTTTAAAAAAGAAATGCGGTTAGTTGAGGCACTTATATTCGACGCATGGAATAGTCTTCCAGATTGCTACAGTGAGGTGAAGAAGTTGGCATTTGGAGTGCTGACTATCTTCTTCGGATCGACATATTCGTGCGAGCAAGCGTTCTCTTGCATGAATACAATTAAAAGTAAAGTAAGAAGCCAACTAACAAATGAAAATTTAGAGTCGTGTTTAAAACTTAAAACAACAAGTTTTGAGCCAAATTTATCAAACTTTCTAAAACCATGCAAAGCCAACGCTCCCATTGAATTTGTTTGTTCAAATGTATGTTATTGTTTTTTTTTTATTTTAAGTACAAGTTACATTGCTTAGTAAAGTTTAAATTTTCTACTTGAATAACCATGCAAAGCCATCGCTCCCATTGAATTTGTTTGTTCAAATGTATGTTATTGTTTTTTTTTTTATTTTAAGTACAAGTTACATTGTTTAGTAAAGTTTAAATTTTCTACTTGAATAACCATGCAAAGCCATCGCTCCCATTGAATTTGTTTGCTCAATTGTTTGTTATTGAAGTACATGTTAGTGTTGTAAGCAAATGTTTTGTTTTAATTTTTTACTTAAATAATAAGTAATTATCTAATAATGCCATACATATATTATCTAATTTGTTGTGAAAAACACTACTTATATATGAATAAATAGATATTTTTCTTACTATAGATAGTTATACATAGTTATATATAGTATTACTTCTTCTTATAGATTAGGTTTTTATCAAAAAACTTTATTTATGCAGTACTATTTATTGTTGTCAGAAAAATTTTGTGGCTTTTTAAAAACTTTGAAATTTTGTAAATTGTAATTTTTGACTCTTCCGATTCAAAGGTTGCCGACCCCTGGTCTAGTGACTAGCGATCTGGCGCTTGGTACCACGGGGTTCGAGTCTCGGCGGTGCCATGGTTGTTTGTAATGGTTCGGAATCCACTTTAAGCCATAGATCCCGATCTCATATTACTGTATAGCGTTGGGCCTAGGACAGACAACCTTACCCCCGTAAAAAGTCAGCGTCACGGAGCCAAGTCAGACTTCTACCTGCGGATGCTCCATCACAACAGAAGCTGCCCTCTTTCTCCCTTCCATGAGACCACACGGGTTTGTGGGCTTGGTCTAGATGTGGCTCTCGACCAAGTTGGATAAGAAACAACAATAATACTTTATTGGGTTCTAAAGAAATAAATTAATATTACAAAAAAATGAGTATTTTCCAAAGATTATAAAAGACCCACTTAAGAATTCTTGGATAAATAATCAAATAAAATTAAGTAATCATCCATGAAACAGAAATCAGTACAGATATTTCACGAACTTCTAATCTACAACAATATACCAGCGTTCAACATTCCTCCGAAATATTATAATTGCCAACAAAAATTTCAATACAGTCACATTTTTAACTGATCTCTGATCTATAGCATCCAATCGGTGTTCTGGTTTATTCAACTATCCATTAGGGATTCAACAGCAAATCAACATTTCTTCCCGCTTACATTTTGTAGAGTCATTATTAATTGAGAGCTTCAGCAATATGCATCTCCTTCAAGGAATAAGGAACTTGCAATAAAACAGACAAGCTACTTGAATATTGCAAATTAAGTTACTGCTGATCAGACAACTGCTTCAATATTGCTAATTAAGTTATTGTTGACCAGACACTGCTTGAATTTCTGAAAATGTACAGAAATCCATCAGTCCACAGTGTGAAGCTCTCACAATGAGTATCGCTTAAGAGTATCTACTATTTGTATAGAATTCATTAGTTTCATTTCATTAGAGACCTATCTTTGATTTTACCATAGTGCAGCAATAAAGAAAGAGGGCCAACCTACTGGCAAATTGCGAAACATGGGATGGTTTCTTTTTACCAGGTAGAGTTGTCAGACCTATGCCCAACGCTCTACAGTCACATTAGACAGGGACCTACGGTTTAAAGTGGATTCCGAACCACTACACACATCCATGACACTGCCGGAACTCACACTCGAACCCGAAACCTCTGCCACAGAGTACCAGAGCGCTAAACATTCAGCCATCAGGCCCAACTATGTGCTTACTAAATAAAGATAAATAAGTACAAAAAGTGTTATTTTATTTATAACTGATTATTTTGTATGAAATATATAATAATATATTTCTTCACATTAATATTTTTATAATCATTCCTGTGGGGGGCGGTATTAAACAAGACAATTTATTAATAGATTATAAATACAAAAAAATATTTTGAAAAATTTAATTTACATTTATTTAATTATTAACAATTAATTTATCACCACCGAAATTTACAATCACTGGCTATGATAATACTCCTAATTCGGATTATTTGTAATTTTAATGCTATACTGTCCTGTGGAATGCAAATGTTTCTGTGTATAATGCAAATATTAGTATGATCGATTTTAAGAAATAATTTTATAATTTAAAGCTCCATAGAGTCTTAACTTACAACAATTATTAAGTTTACACAGATATTTTATCAAGTTTACACAGGTGGATATGAGAACACACTTTATTTTAAATTGTATCTTTTTGCTAATTCACTTAAAGAATGTAGATTTTCAGAGGATGAGAGCTGAGTAATTTTTTTTTTTTTTCAAAAGGATGTGGTAAGATAAATAAATTTGGGAAACACTGGTTCACTGTAAGTGTCACGCATCATTAGCAACAGAAAAAAAAAAAAAAATGCTACATAAACATATTTTTTTTTTTTTAATTTATCACATAAAAATTGTGTTTCGTGGAGATTGTCATGGCCAAAAAAGCATGCTGTACATCAAAGTGATATATAAGAAAAAAAGTCGTCTAAGAAACCAAGAATAGGTGATCCTTAACAATCCTTGCAAATGACCGATTTTAACAATCCTTGAAAATGACCGATTGTAATGTTATTTGTAATTTTTAGTTGTCCTGTATAATATATTTTTACATATATATTTTTAGTTGTCATACAGTCCTGTAAAATGCAAATGTTTTTGTGTGCAATGCAAATGTTTTTGCGTAATGCAAATGTTTTTATGTGCAATGCAAATGTTTTTGTGTGCAATGCAAATGTTTTTGCGTGTAATGCAAATGTTTTTGCGTGTAATGCAAATGTTATTTCTTAAAATCAATCATATTAATTTTATAATTTAAAGCTTCATAGTGTTTTACTTACAACAACGTTATTTATTAAGTTTACGCAAAAGTGAATATGAGAACACACTTTTTTATTGCATCTCTTTTATTTATTTAAAGAATGTTTATTTGATTTTCAGACGATGGGAGATAATTATTTTTTAAAAGGGGGTATTAAGATAAATAAATTTGGGAACCACTGGTTCACTAGAAATTTCCTACATCATTAGCAATTGAAAAAAAAATTCTACATAAATTTAAAATTTATTACATGAAATATATAGTTTTTTAAAATTTATTACATAAAATAGTGTTTAGTGAAGATTGTCGCGACAAAAGCATGCTGCACGTGAAAGAGATATATAAAAAAAAAAACTGTCGTCTTAAGAAGCCAGGAAGGGGGGGACCATTCACCCCGGGAGATCCTGCATGGCTGATGGAGTCTGATATTGATCTGAACGCGTGCAGCTCACGTTGCCGTAAAGGTCAAGTGCTCTGTGGCGAGGGGAGCAGAACGGCGAGAAAAGTGAGAAAAAAAGATGCGAGTTATTGGTGGGATAAATAATACTAAACGGGAGAAAATTATGATGCATATTAGTGTAAACAAGCAATATAAATAAATTACAATTTATGACAGGTATAAAAATGTACAATGTATATCTGCACCTGATTTCCTGTTTATAATCCATGTATTACATGTTAAAATGGATTTATGGTTACGGAGTACAGCTCATTTAAAAGTTTTATAGAATTTCTAGTCGCAGATCACAGGTAACCCCATATAATTTTGTCAGTAAAATGAATGAAATAATACTGAATGATTAAATTGTAAAATGAGCGAATGAAATAATACTAAATGATTGAAATAATGAACGAATGAAATAATAAGGAATGAATGCATTAAAATTTTAAATCAACGTTAATTTAATAACATTACCTGTATTTGTGTTCTTACTTCCCGTCTGTAATTCACGAATTATACATTAGAATATTTTAACGATTTCTAGACGCAGATCACAGGTAACCCTGTACAATTTCGACAGTAAAATGAATGAACCTCGTCTAAGAATAATATTTTAAAATATGTAAAACGAAATCAAAAAGTAATTCAGTAATACCAAAATAAACAAAAATATATAACAATAGTAATTACCCAATCACATTAAATAATGCACATTGCATTGTACATCATTATTCCAATTTTATTATTATAAAATTTCAGTAAGAATATTCATATTTATCTCAAATAAAATTGTTATGTGATAGAAAAAAATGTGTATCATTACTATTGCAAATACAACAGCTAATGGATACCTTCATATGATAAATGCTATATTTAGTTAGAAACTAATTTATTTATCTTATCCAATCTCATGGCCCACCTGAACCAAACTCAAGAAACTCCGAATAAGCCCTGATGAAGATCTATGTTAAGAACCCTGATTGAAATTTAAACCTAGGATGACTTGTGATAGCAGAGTAAACAGAAATAACAACAAAAATTATCATCCCTATATACATATGGAAAATCCCCCCTTCCCCCCATATACATATAAATTCATACATCAAAGTATTGTTCATGGCTAATTACTATTTTTGGTCATTTTCTGCCGAATCGTGATTTCCTCGTCGCCAGAACAACTCATCTTTTGAGTGTACCCACATATCCTTTTTTACACAACAAATCCACCCCCTTTTTTAACAATTTTCCGCAGAATGAAAAGCTTCCTTAGAGAGGCTATGCGTCTTCGATTAAAAAAATTGATAATAAAAAGGTGTAATGTCTGGACAATATAGTGGGTGGATGCGCAGAGTAGTGAAAATTCGATTTATACTCATTTTTTAATATGCTATATAGCATTCGACGTGTTCAAATCTCACACACAAACTATGTTATTCACACCTCAACGATATGTGGTGCCTTTTAAGTTTAAAAAGCTAATGGCAGTATTTGACATAAGGTAATAGTCAATCCCATTTATTTGTATTATTTGTTTGTATTTATTTATTTATTTCATTGTTAAGTAGTATCTTACTTCAGCTCTTAGAAAACAACATTAATTAAAAGTTTAATACTTGATAAATTTAGCATTTATGATGGCATGATTATATAAACAAATTGTCATAAATTTATGGTAATGGGGAGGAAAAGATGATATGTATTTAAGTACTATAGTGATACGAATAGATGACATTTTTTCAGAAGATTATTACGCGAAATCGCAAAATAGGGACCGTTGGGATTTGGCGCCTTTTTCTAGCGCCAACCGAGTTATAAATCGCCAAATGGGGTAACCAGAGTTTTTGTATGCAATTTACCTCATAATCATAACCCATTACTTGGCGTACTTTGGCGAAAAAAATTTTTACGCAAAATACCAACAGCCCTGTTCTGCGATTTTACCACGAAAAATTTATATAATACACATTGATATAATTGATACATAATATAATTAAGGTGTATCACGTATGTGTGATACATCTTAATTATCATCTGAAGCACTGTTTAAACTTCAATGCATTTGTTCACTATTTCAAACTATAAAGAATAACAATTTTTTTTTTTTTTCATATTGAATTTTCAAGATGGAATAAAGAACGTAAGTTTCATGCAAAACTTGGAAAAAGTGTCACGAAAATGTATTCTTTAATAAAACAAGTTTATGACGAGTTTAGTTTAAGTTGATTAATGTTATGAATGGCACAAACGTTTCTTGCAAGGAAGAGATACTCTAGAAGTTGAACCTATATGTTTATCATCAAGAACAACTGAGATTATTGAAAAGGTTTGTGATTTCGTGACAAACCATTGTTGTATGTCATTTGAATGTTGGAAGAGTCTTTGTATATAAACAAAGAAATGATCTGGAACCATCCTTAATGAAGATTTGGCTAAATCAAAAGTTCATGTTAAATTTGTTCCATTCATTTTAACTAATGAACAAAAAATCAAAGAGAAGTGCATTGTAGAGATATCATTTCGTAAAAATGATCTTAACTTCTAGAAATCGATTGAAGCAGATGATAAAACATAGTGCTTTCAGTAGCATCCAAAAACAAAGTGTGGACTGCAAGTCAGAAATTTTCACCATAAGCAAAAAAAAGTTTCATGAAAAATCAATATAAGGATCATCACATTCTTCTATAGGAAAGTTATTATCCACAAAGAATATGTTCCGTCTGGAAAACTATTATTGGTGAGTATTATTTAATGGTTTTGAAGCGTTTGATGTAATAGCGTAACTATACCATCTGAGGCCCGGGGCAATTTTTTTTTGAAGTAGAAATAATCTCAATGTGAAGTATCATTATTACGTTTCCTTTTAATAAAGAACTACCTAAAATACGTATTATTTTTTGGTTGTTACTATAAAGCAGGTATTGAATTAAAATTACTGAATTTTGTAGTAAAAAATGTATTTATTAAAAAAAAAATTTTTGAATATTCTGATTAACAAAAGTGTCAAAAAATTCAACTTTGGGGCCATAGACTGTTCGATAGATAGAATAGCCAAATTGCGTAATCTGTCTTGTCCCATAGAATTCTTAAACATGCTTATATCAATTTTAATTTCGAGAATGATTGCTCAGTACAAGTCGTAATCATAGAAATTGTTACAAATAACATAAATGCAATGCACACTTCAGAAAAGCTTTGAAAAACATAAATCGATTCATTATGATTAATAAATCAGCCAATTCCCTTATGGTGTGATTTACTTTGGTGTCTTGTACATCTTGTGCACACTTCAGGCTAAACAAACCGGGACAAACGGCTTAAAGTGGATTCCGAACCCCTACAAACGTCCATGGCACCACCGGGATCAAACCCAAAATCACAGGTTTCAGATTCGAGTCCCGGCGTGCACCATTGTTACTCATTTAGCACTACCCAGGAGGCAAATGCAGCTTGAAGATATGACCCGGACGCGAGTAACACGGCCCCACAATGCTCTACGGTCATATTAGACCGGGACCTAAGGTTTAAAGTGGATTCCAACTACTACAAACATCCATGACCCCACCGGGACTCGAACCCGAACCTGTTGTACCGAGCTCTGTGCTAGACACTCGGCCATCAGGCATCACTCTAAATGATGTAAGATATACATACCGAGGTACCGAGTGCCAGAACGCTAATCGCTGGGCCATCAAGCCCCAGTTCCCTTATGGAAGAAAATTTTTTTTACTTCATGTAAAAAAGTAGCTCATGGATGGCAGCGGAATTCCCACTTTTTATTTTGTAACAATTCAAGAACCAGAAATCTGGAAAGTTTCTGTTTGAAAGTTTCTGGAAAATCTGTTTCTATTACTACCAGAGGCGATTTATTTTTCATACAAATGAATATGTTAAAAGATTTTATACACATTTTTTTCATTTATCCCTTTAAGTAAATTTATTAAATGCAGAATTAATAAATTTGACTTTATTTTGTAATAATAAATGTCAGGTCTTCCTGTACTCATAGCCTCTCTGCTACAGCAGGTACCAGTTGCAATTTGCCCGTCTTGCGACCCTGTTGTTACACCACTGGTTTGATGGCACAATCCCAACTCACTAGAGGTGCGATTTTTGTTGGTAAAAAAATAATATCTGTCTGTTAAATCCCCCACTAGATGCACCTGATTCAGCACAGGCTTTGGGTTCGAGTCCCGGGTGGATGTTTGTAGGGATTCGGAATCCACTTTAAATATCAGATCCCTGTATAATATGACTGTAAAGCGTCGGACGTAGGACTGACAACCCTAATTCGTAAAAAAAAAAAAAAAAAAAATCTCCTGTCTGAAAACCTGCAAATAGGTAAACAACCTTGGCCCACCAAGGACTTGTTACGCCAATGAAGAAGAAGATATGACAAATACCTGCCACAAACAAATGTAAATTCTTTTTATGAAATTGAGAAGGGTTTGGGTTTTGTTTGTCACTCTACGGTCATCTTGTGCGCACGAGGGCTAAACAGACCGGGACCTACAGTTTAAAGTGAATTCCGAACCACTCACAAACATCCATGCCACAGCCAGGATTCGAACCTGAAGCCTGGGATACCAAAGGCCAGAGCGCTAGCCAATTGGTCACCATGCTGCGTAATTGAGAATGAATGCTGTTTTAAGACATTTGACTTTGCACAGTTGCTAAACAAACATCGCACATGATTACGTTTCACCCCATAATCAATGGAAAATGCAATACTAAATATCGATTATTTTTCTGCAAATAAAATAAATAAATACAACTAGGGGAGAAATTTCAAAATGGATTTTGAAAGTTAAATAGATTGAGAAACTACTCAATCAGTTAAGAATCTACATTTAATTCCAAGGTAAAATTTTACGACATTTTAGTATCTTAAAAGTTGTTACAAAAATAAAAAGATTTCCACCCTGGTAGCTGAAACCGATGCCCAATGATTGATTAACAAACCATCCGATTCGATTTACAAACCCCGATCACCGATATTGAGAAAGAATTCAACAGTTTCCAGAAGTGCTAAGACTAGTGGCTCTAACGAAATCCGATAGTTAACTGTTGTTTTTTACAGTGTTTCGCTGCTGAAGATTGATTTTGTCACATTTCTTCTGTTTAAAAAATTGTCTCCAATGTCGGGACAAAGTGTTAATGAACGAAATAATCCACGATTGGATACTTATGTGCGAACAAATAATTTAACAAACTAAAGAAGAAGAAAAAAATGTATCAAAAGCAAAACAGGAAAATAAATTATCATATGCTATTTAACTTTAAACCGTAGTTCCCGGTCTAACATGACTGTTGGTTTGGTTTGTCGCACCACGGTCATTTTGTACACACTTTGGACTAATTAGACCGGTACCTGCAGTTTAACGGGATTCCGAACCAATAACAAACGTCCATTTCACCGCCGCATAAAATTTGAAATTTTAATTTAATTATAATTTTTCATAATTAATTTATATCTTAATTACTATTTTTTATGATCATACCTAAAAAGATTTATGCATAACTATATGTTGATCTTCCGGAGCTCGATGACACAGATTTCGGGTTTGATGCCAGGCGGGGCCATGGATGTTTTTAGTAGTTGGGAATTTTTGCACCGTAAGTAACGGACAAGTATGATTGTATGGCGTTGAGCGTAGGACTTATAGTAGGAGGATGGCGTTGGTCCACCAAGGAGCTGTTACGTCATTGAAGATTTGGGTTTGGTTTAGGCGCTCTACGGTTATCTTGTGCACACTTTAGATAATTAGACAGGAACCTACAGTTTAACGATTCCGAACCACCAACAAACATCCATGCTACCGCCAGGGATTCGAACCTGAAGCCTTCGGCACCAACGGCCAGAGCAATAGCCAGTTGCCCATCAGGTCGCTGCGTCATTGAAGAAGAAAAACAATTCATGTAATTTTAATGAATAAATGAACTGATATCAAACTTGAATTGTATTTATGCAATTCATATATATATACTCATTTAGGTAATAGCGAAACATTGTCGGGTAAGCTATGGTTTGGTTTGGTTTGGTTTGTCGCTTCCTGTTCTTTTTTTGTCCCGGTATAATTAGCCTTGCACACTTTGGGCTAATTATAGCGGGACAAACAATTTAACGGGATTCCGAACCAGTAACAAAATGTCCATGCCATCGTCAGATTCGAACCAAAATCTTATGGCGCCAAAGGCCAGAGAACAATCCAATTGGCCACAAGGTAGCGCAGTTATTAGAAACATTAAAATTTTGATGATGCAGCTGAATCATAACTAACGTATCATTTTTTTTTTATTTATTCTTTAATTTTAAGGAAAATATCCAATTTTCCAAGGTAATATTATGGGCTTTCAAAGAACACATATTTCTTCGTAGTTTTTATTTATTGATAAAAAAGAACAGAAATTAACACTTCAAAATAATAATTTATTTTATGTGGCTTTACAGTTTTCAGTAGGACAAATTTTCTTATATCTCCGATATTGGTTTCAAATAAGTAAAAACCTTGGTCATTACATTGCTTTTAAGACCTGGATCTTTAGTAGTAATTATGTATTCGTCCGCAACCGATTTTCAAGCGTAATAGGCCTTTTTCTACCGGGGCACTAGGGCCGTGTAGACGTAAAATATAAATAATTAAACGGAACTTCGTGAAAGTGTTTGAAGAATTTTACCTTTTCTTTACATCTTCCTGTTGAAACATTCTCGAATTTGGAAGAGATTCAGTCAGCTGCAATGTATAGAAACAAGTGAGTACTCATTAAATACTTCAGTATCTTGGTTCTTCTTCATTGGAGCAACAGCCATGGTGAATCCAAGGCCAACTGTTGCTGGCAGATTCCAAAACAGGAGATGTCATTTTTACGGGAAGTTGAAGCTTTGTACGCCCAACGTTTTACAGTCCTGCCTCAACACCGGACTTATGATTTAAAGTGGATTCTGAACCACTAAGAAGCATCTTAGGCACCCTCGGGACTCGTGTGGCATAAGTATAAGCAGAGAGCTAATCACTCGTCCATTAGGGCCTCCGAAAATGATCCTAACTACTTGAAATCGATTGGTATATGTGATGACACGTGGTGCTTTCAGTATGATCTAAAAAAGAATGTGGGAGTGGAAGTCAGAAGCAGCAAGCAGAAAAAAATGTTCTATGGAAAATCAATATAATGCTCATCACATTCTTCGACAGCAAGGATATTATCCACAAAGAATTTGTTCCGACTGGAACTAACTATTATTGGTGAGTATTATTTAATTGTTTTGTAGCATTTGATGCAATGGCGTAATTATACCATCTGCGGCCCGGGCAAATTTTTTTTCGAATGGGTTCCACTAAATGCGGAGTATCATTACTGTATTTTCTTTTTAATAAAGTTACCTATGATGATTTGAGTTTTTGGTGAAGCTCCGTGTCTGCGCAGCAGCCGTTAACTTCTATCTTGGATTGTCCATTTGTGGAGTAAAAAAGTTACCTAAAATACGTATTTTCTTGGTTAATACTATAAACTTTAATTTAAAAAGGGGGCATTGAATTAAAAATATCGAGGGTTTTTTGTAAAAAATTTATATATTAAAATTCTTTTTTTTCTTTTCTGATTAGCAAAAGTATCGGCGACAGAATCAAAATTCAAGTTTTAGGCCATAGAATGTTCGATAGATAGAATAGCCTAGTCGTAGTTATTACGAAATTCGACAGGTTACAACTCTAACCTTCTATAACTAAAATTTCCTGTGAAATCTGTTGAGCAGTTTATGAGTCTGCAGGGTGCATAAAATGTTTTTCATTAATTGCATAAATAAAAGATAAAAAGCGCTCTGGCGCTCGGTGCCACAGGTTTCGGGTTCGAGTCCCAGTGGTGCCATGGATGTTTGTAAGGGTTCGAAATCCCCTTTTTAAGCCGTAGGTCCCGGTCTCATTTGACTGTAAAGAGCATCACGGAGTCAAGTCAGACTTCTGCCCACGGGTGCTCCATCAAAACAGAAGCTGCTCCCTTTCCTCCATCCATCCATGTGTGGATTACTCATATTGTCCGTCCCGCACCGCAGGACACTGTGGATTAGTCACAAACAAACAATAAAAAAGATAAAGATAGTGATGTTTAATATTACACTAATTTAGTTTTCCTAGCAATCAAATGCAAAATGATGAGTCAAACCGAATTAATGGATGGATATTTTTTTTATTCATGCCTTAAAAAATGTTTGTTTACAATCATGTAATGATCTAATCAGGTTTGCGTATTTAATTATTATTTAGCAATGTGGCATCGAGATTTAGTCACTTTACTACAGTTAATAAATTGTTTTTTTTTCTTTTGAATCAATACATCCGTTACATTTTCAATTTCTTGCAACTTAATTATTTTAGTTATATTTTTCCATTTTAATTATTTCTTAATTTTCAAATAATATTTGTTTACTTTATAAAACTTGGTAAATAAAGTAATCAAATATTATTAAACCTTAATATTTATTTATTTTTTTTTACATATCTTGTAAACACTTGGTTGCAATTTTGAAAGATTTTATAAGCTTTTATCATAAAGCAGTACTGGGAAGAGCGTCCCTACATTCTAAAGCAGGGGTCTCCAAACTACGGCCCGCGACAGCGAATAGTTTATTGTTGCTGTAATAAGTTGGATAAAACACAGAATGACAATAACTCGGTTTTATTGACTTGCTAGGTAAAGCTTAATGACAAGCATAATACGCAAAAAATTTAACTTAAGAATAACAACTAACAAATAATCGAAATGAATCCCCTAACATTATAAACTAGTGAACATCCCGACGGTTACCCCTCGGTAGTTATACCTACCTATTTCCGCTTTTGACCACTAGAGGACGTCAAGTGTCACGGTCGTATCGATAAACACAATAGTAATTGTAGTAACTGAACAGCAAGCGTATGTTCGTTCAGAGCGCGTACTCGACGACTAGTCTAGAAATTATAGATAATGGCAGAAAAACGGTTTTGGCCCTTGGTACTTACTGAGTAAACAGTGCGGCCCTGAAAGTTTGAGACCCCTGGTGTAAAGGAACAGTTATTTGGGGCCAACATCTCCCGTTCTTTTCGTACCAGATTTGGCGCTGTATCGTCGCTTAACACCTTTTCCCTGCGAGCATTGGTTTAGAAAACTTAATCTTGTTACGAAACGATTCTGAAAAATTCAGAGAATATCTGAATACGACCAAATATCTTCTTCAAAGCTCAAGTTATACATTTATTTACCTTTGTGCTTACTAAAGATAAATAGAATACAAGAAATGTTATTTTTGTTTATAACTCGGACCATTTTGTATGAAATATTATAAAAAAAAGTTACAAAAGTTCAAATAAATGAATATTTTTATTTTTTTATCATTTCGGAGGAAAAATATTACGCAAGAAGATTTATTAATAAAATATAAATGCCAAATATTTAGAAAATTAAATTTATTTTTATTTACAGCTTTAAAAAAAGGGAGGGGGAGAAGAAGAATACCACCTTTCACGCCAACAGTAAAGATTATTGCCAAAAAGACGCCAAGCTATCGTCGCAGACGTTAAAGTACAAAGTAAAATTACGTGCTACCAAACTGGCAACGCCGAAGAGTTTATTTTTGCATACCGTATTTTATCGTCCGATTTTTTCTCACCCTAGCGCGCATGCCTCATAGGGAAACAGGCCGGGAGAAGCTTTGCGGGAATGTGCTCAGAATACCCCCAGCGCGCATGCTCATAGGAGTTTGAAGGCTCCCTAAGAGCATGCGCGCTAGGGAGAAAAAGCTAACGGACGTCCTACGGTAACTAACGCACGGTATGCAAAAAAACTCTATTATTACAGATACGCATGCGCAATTTCCTATGAGCATGCGCTACAGAAAAAAATACCGTATTTTTAAAGTACGTATGCAAAAACCTATTTATATTACTACCGTGTGTCCAGAAATTATTAAACACATCATAAGGGAATTAAAAAAAAAAAAAAACTAATGTATAACAATTTAAAAGAAAAACGCGCGTTTGAATTTTTTTAATACCTTCAAATCATAAAAATACTGAAATAGCTGAAAATAGACTCTAATCTGAAATAATAAATCACTAGTTAGTTTTGTTTAATATGTACTAGTTGATTTTAAATATAATAAATTTAAATCATCCGAGCAATACGGAGAACAAAAATACATTGTGTTTAAAAAGATAAAATCCCTGAAAAAATATTCCGAGACTGTTGGTCTGAAAGGCGCCCTACAAGATATAGTGTGCCCCTGTGGTATTTATTCCGGAGAAATATATTCCTAGATATAAAAATATTGTTACTTTTTTTTTTCTTGTTAGTTTTCCCGTGCAAAGACAGATTTAATATAAACAACTAAATTTTTTCTGATTGCTTTTTTATCTTCTTTTTATTCGCGTAAAAGTGCCAACAACGATAAAGTACCAAAAAGAATGTTTCGTGATACTAGAGCAGTCACTTCCATGGTTGATGCTAAAAGCGTCTATGTGATTTTCAATGTTAAAAAGATTTTACCAGCCTAGAGACTTCCGCCGTCTGTCATAGTACTCTATGGGTTGGTTTGCCGCTCTACGGCCATTTTGTGCGCACTTTAGCTAATTAGGCGGAGACCTTACAGTTTAACGTGGGATTCCGGAACCACTCATAAACATCCATAACACAGCCAGGATTCGAACCTGATGCAGAGATCCGAACCTGATTCGAATCCAAAGGCGGAGTGATCTGTGAAGTTGGATACCTTACTGAAGAACACTTTTACATTAACTGAAAAACTACTAGCCCTTATTCACTAATCGTGGATAGAGAATCAAACATAAGTAATTGTCTCTTGAAGCCTTTGGATTCCTATAAAAGAAGAATGCGGCGTGTCAATATCCAAAAAAAGCTTTTGAAAAGTTTACTACAATTTTCAACGCCATATTTATGTGAATCAGATTTTTTACTCCTCATAACATTTAACAATTCTCATAACAATTAACAAATTGAAAAAGAGTGGAAAAAGAGTGGTATTGATGAGGAAATGATAATTTGTGTATTCAAATATATGTCCAAACACTGAAGAAATCGCTAGGACACTTCAGGTATATATTTCTCATAAACACAAGAATAAATAACTTGCAGTACATTTAATTTCATTT
>BPLR01003955.1:0-42481 GCA_021605095.1 Caerostris extrusa | reverse complement strand
TTTATAAACATGTTTATTACTAATGAAAAATATTGAAAAGCAAAAAATACGGTTTCTAAATATTTAAACCATTAATATTTAAAAAAAAAAAAAACTTCACATTTCTTTAACAACTCATGTACTTTAAAAAATTTAAAAACACCTCGTTATAACTTTTTTTTTTTCTATTTTCTGTCAAATTACGTACAAATACTGCGCGAATCTCCTCATTATTCTGAGCGTTAAAAATTCTTGAATCGATTCGAACGAATGCAGTCTTTTTCGAATCATCACTTCATTTTTCATCTGCCAATTCTCATCTCGTTTTCTTCTTGAGCGGGAAAAAGATCTCCAATTTCTCATTTCATTCAAACAAGTTCGGAAAGTGTCGAATTCGTAATATGGAACAAAAAGTTAAGTTTATTCATAGAGAATTCCCATGTAGAATGAGTTCAACCATTTATACGAAAATGAACGACGAATTGAATAAATCGAGTAATTTATACTTTGAATAATTAATCATACCTACTCCTTGGGTTAATGATTATATAATGGGCGTATAATGTTTCAAATTTTTAAATGAAAGAAATTTATTATAATATATTTTATAATTCATAAGAATAAGTAAAAAGTATAAATTACAACATTTAATTCAGAATAAGTAAAGTATAAATTACAATATTTAACAGATTTTACTTTTTTACTTCCTTATATGGGCCTGAATGGCCGAGTTCTGGCGCTGGGTGCCACATGTTTCGGGTTTTCTCGGTGGTGCTAAGGTTGTTGGTGTGGTTCGAAATCCACTTTAAGCGGTGAATCTTGGTCTCATGACTGTAGGCCGGACAACCCTACCCCGTAAAATCAACGTCACCGTGTCAAGTCAGACTTCTATTAGTGTGGAGCACGCGTTGGTAGAAACTGCACCTTTTCCCTTCAACCATGAGTCCACATGGGTTCGTGGCTTATCTCTACCAAGTGAGATACAAATAATGTCCTTTATAAACACCCACTGATAAATGCAAACTACTGTACTCAAATGTTGCTTCCTACAGCGAAATGTGGTGAGTTAAGGCATCCATATATATCCTGATTGGTACATTGTTATTTTTGTATCTCATATTAGAATATCTTTGATTTTTTTGTAAAAAATAAAAAAAATAATAAAAATTTATTAATTTATGAATGAACTATATAAGTTATTATAAGTTCAAAGTGTTTAAAATTTGTGACTTCCAATAGAAAAAATGGGGTGAATAAGCAAAATCTCCTCTGATATAATTGCTATATATAAATTTTCTGGTTTAACTTTTAATATCGAACGTTTTAAATAATATATGAAATATTGGATATTCAACTCTGGCTAGTGCCGAGACTCGTGTTCGATTCCCTATATTAGATTTCGTTGGGACCCATTACCCTGAGTGAGTATTGTTTTGTTGTAAACTTATGAAATTTTTACTTTTTACGCAAATACTTTAGTTCTTAAAAGACCTCTGTAAACATCTAAGATAATTTTTAAAAACACCAAGTGGTTTTCCTGCATTTCAAGAAATCAACAGATTTTATTGGTTTTGTGTGTCGCTCTACTTTCCTTTTGTACACACTTTAGAGGCTAGAGTGGGCTAATAACTACAATTTAACATGGTTTCCACTTACAAACATCCATGCCGCATAGGTTCGAACCTGAAGTCTGTGGTACCAAAAGGACAGAGCGCTATCCAATTGGCCATCAGGCAGCCATTGAATTTCTATTATATAAATGTCAAAGACGCAAGTAATTTTCCACATTAAAATAAAATTGGCTTTTAAAACAGTTAACCGAAAAGTAATTGAGAAACTTTAACTTTATAAACATGTTTATTTCTAATGAAAAATTCAAAAATATTGAAAGCAAATACGGTTTCTAACATGCCAAACCATTAATATTAAAAAAAAAAAAAAAAAAAAAAAAAAAAACTTTAAATTTTTAACAACTCATGCACTTTAAAAAATTAAAAAACACACCTCTTTGGGTATAACATTTTTTCTATTTCTATCAAATTACGCACAAATTCTGCAGCGAATCTCTCATTATTCTGAGCGTTAAAAATTCTCGAATCGATTCGAACAACTGCAGTCTTTTTTCGAATCATCACTTCATTTCATGAAGCCAATTCTCATCTCATCATTCTCAGTTCTTCTTGGACAGAAAATCTCCAATTTTTCATTTCCCATTTAAACAAGTTCGGAAAGTATCGAATTGTGTAATATGGAACAAAAGATAAGCTATTGCATAGAGAATTCCCATGTAAATGAGTTGAACCGTTTATACAAAATGAACGATCATTTAAAAGGGACAACGATTCGAATTTAACCACGATTTTGAAGTAATTTTTTTTGTTCTAATGCAGCTATCAAACACATAGCTTGGTCTTTATGCCTTAAGGCAAGCGCTGCACAGACGTTACTCACTTTGCATTATCCGGGGGCTGCGTGTAACTTGAAGATAAGCCCCGGACGCGGAGTAACAATGCCCCCGTAACACTCTACGATCCTATTAGACCGGGACCTACGGTTTAAAGTGGATTCGAACCACTAGCAAACATCCATGGCACCGCCGGGACTCGAACCTGAAACCTGTGGTACCGAGCGCCAGAGCTAACCACTCGGCCATTCAGGCCCTGATTTTGAATAATTAATCATACTTAATCCATGGGTTTTGTGTAATCTCAAAGTTAGTTAGAAGTTATCAAACAGTTAGTTATCTTTATACCATAAACTACGGCTACACCGACATTACTCATTTAGCACTACCCAGCTGGCACGTGTAGCTTGAAGATGGACGGACGCGTGTAACACTACCCCACAAAGCTCTACAATCATATTAGACCGGGACCATGACTGTAAGATAATTACTGAGTTCACCTAACTATTTTATTTACATAATGACATTTAAGACCATCGCAGGAACAAATCAAACACATGTCTAATATAATTCACAGCTAATAACAACTTGCCGCAATACATTTCGGCCAAAACTGACGCCTCGACAAGCTCAGAGCGACAACAAAGAAACCACACCCTGCAGGAAGCCCAAAGTTCAGACTGAAACTAAAACGTTTCTAACAGGTGGACTGAAAAGTTCGTAGGCTAACACATAGATTAATCTACTAGTATTAAATCCATATGATTTTTAGTTAACCCTAACCTTCAAAAGACACGTGCATAAATTTGACAGCTGTTGCACTATTGGTAATGTGGGTTAGCATTTTAGTGAAGTTATAGCATTTTCAATGCAGTCCACACATTGACGCTTCATCGATTGGACTCCGGTTGTGAAATAATGGAGCCATGTTTCATCCATTGTTACATATCGACGGAAAAAATTCGGGTTTATTACGATTGAACAGCTTCAAACAATGCTTAGAATCATCAATTCGTTGTTTTTTTAGTCGATTGTGAGCTCTGCGCGGCACCCACTTTGAACCCAGAGCTTTCACATAGCCAAATATTCATTCACGATATGTCCAACACGTTCCTTTGATATCTTTAGGGTCTCAGCTATCTCAATCAACTTCACTTTACGGTTATCGAAATTATTTTGTGGACTTTTTTGATGTTTTCGTCGGTAACAGCCTCTTTGGGGCGTCCACTGCGTCACATCGTCCTCGGTTAACTCATTTCGCCTCGTTTAAATTTAGCATACCACTTCTCTACGGTCCGAGATAATGTTTATCAAGCTAGCATTGGCTTCAATACTATTTTTTTCGCCAAAAAGCAATGCTTTAATTAACACACGAAATTCCTTTTTATCCATTTTTCAAACTAACAAAAGTTGCTTCACTAAAAATGCTATAACTCACATACTAATAGTGCAACAGCTATCATATTTATACACGTGTCTTTTGAAGATTATGGCTAACTAAAATTCGTAAAGGATTTAATACTAGTAGCGCTATCTATGCATCAGCCTACGAACATGCAGCCCAACCGTTACGTGTTACATAGAGCATGACGTTTCATACTGGCTGCGGTGAAACAGGAATTTAAGATGATTTGAGCGTTAGTCTTCTCATAAGGAAACCGTATGTTGCAATTTTAAATTAAAGCGTTTTGAAATTCTTTTTGTAGCGAATGTATTAATAAGACGCCAAACTATCAATCTCCACAGTTTACAAATTAAAAAAAAAAAAGCCCAAAAAAAATAGCTTTCAATTGAAAATAAAGTGTCACTTTTATCACTATCGTGCATAAAATATACAATTTTATAGATTTAAGTACAAAAAAATGACTCTTAATAATGAAGCATATTTATTTTGCTTAAGACAAATTACAACAAAAATGTTCTAAATAAAAAAAATTGAGTTTAGCATTTTAATTTAAAAAAAATACTTTACATTTACATTCAATTTACTCCAAATTTTAAATTGAAATAATTTATCAAGGACGGAATCCCTGTAAGAGCAGAAATTCTTTTTGACGTTAACTTTACTTGGTTAACAATTTATTTTCTTACATTAAAAGTTAGAGAACTTGATCATTAATTTTTTCCATCTTTACTGACTCAAGTAATGTTTTCTCAAGAAAAATAATTTCTGTAAAAAATATCTTTTTGTAGATTTAGTTTCGAAGCAAATACAACATTTGTCAAAATTTCAAAGTACACTGAAGTGGATATAATTCGATAAAAAAGAGATGAAATGTTTCACTTTAGACTTCCTCTCATTTCTGTTTTTATTTACACTTGAATTGTTTTTCAAACTTTTTTATATTATTTTTTATTTATTCACTTTTAACTTGGTTTTAATCAAGTCTAATAAAAAAAACATAGTTTAGAAAAAAAGTACTTTATGTTTCTTTAACTTGTTTATGAAAGAAATAAACTATGCAAAAATTTTTATAAATTAAGATTACTAAAAATTTTTATTAAAAAAAAATTTAAAAATATAAAAATAAATTAAGATTTTAGAATTGTGAGATCAGCATTAAAGCTGATAAATACATATATTTGTATTTTTAGATTTTCTGTATAGTAAATATTTACTGATTTTTGAATAAATTTTTATAGATGTATTTATTTGTGTGAATCCACTTTAAACCGTAGTTCCGGTCTAATATGACATTTGAGCGTAGGGCTGACATCTCTATCTCGTAAAAAAACATCTCCTGTCTTGAAATCTACCAGTAGGCAGACAGCTTTGGCCTACCATGGGCTGTTGAGCCAGAGATGATGATTTATTTGTGTATCATGAGAGAAGGTCAATCAAATCAAATACTTGATCTTTGAAAAGCATAAAGTATTCATAAAATATCATAATCTTTAAACTATAAGTATATATATCATAATACGACACCTTATAATATAATCCCCATTAACAAAATTTATTTGTACATGCCTAAATCGACTTTTTAATGTAAAGTTAAAAGTATATGATAACTTACTAAAAGAATCTTCATTTATTAGTTTTTACTTGAAATTGCTGATGCACAGATGTTGATTTTAGTTGATAGTTAGAGAAGATCCTCTTCAGTGATTTCGCTGAAAACTATTCCACATTTACAGGACGTAAGAGTAAAAACCATTTAATACATAATCTTGAGTATATTCCAGCCACAAGCGAAAAAGAAATGTTGTCTGTCTAACTTCCCAGTAAAGCATAAGCACTGCAGTAGTAGAAGTCTGACTTGGTTCCATATCGAAAATGGCAGGGCCTTCGGAATGACTTTTAGGAAACTACCACGCATTTGCCTATCCTATGGGAGAAATTCCCGAAAAATCCCAACAGGTAATCCGCCTAATGAGAAAAGATGCTGAACATCACAAACTCCGTCGAGACTCCTCGTTTTCTCAAACAGTGTATATAACAAAAGTCCCCAACGGATTGAACCTCATCCCTAAACTCACCAGCGGCTCAAGCTGCCACTAAGCCACGTGTCGGGCCAAAAAAGAAATACAATCCATATTAAACATTCATGAAATTATTAATGTCTAGACATACATAAAAGAATAATTTTATAAATATTTACTTATGAAATACAGTAAATATATCCTTTTAAACAATTTTTAACAAAAGTAAAACGTTTTTCCTGTTTTTGTTTGAATGCAAAGTGAAAAAAAATAAATACTATAGATTCAAATTTTCTCGTCTGACGTTTTTTAAAGAAAATAAAAGTATTCAATTTTTCATATATTTTGTAAAAAAACAGTCAATAGGCATTTTACATATCACGAGTATTTTTATATTTAGTGATTAACGTTGTTTTTAAAATATACGAACATTGATACCTCTTTTTGTAAAGTGCATAAAAGTAAGATTTAATCTGTATATTTTATTTGTATTTATTATAAAAAATTGAATAAAAAATATTCCCTGTTTCTATTATGTACTTAAATAAAACTGATAAAAATGTTACGAGACTTATTAAGATTTGTCCCTCTACCTGTATTTTTTTAAAAAACGATACAATCAGATAAAAATCAAATATTTGAAATAATTATTTATTGTATTATTAATGACAAAATAAATAAATTATGATTAATGGAATCTTTGCCTTCTGTTTATGTAATATTTATCATTATTAAAATATTTGAAATAATTATTTATTCACTTATTATTGAATTAGAATTAGAATTATTAGTTATTATGGTATTAGAATTATTATTATTGAATTAGAATTATTATTATTATGGAAACAGAATTATTATTAATTATTTTTGAAATAATTATTTATTGTATTATTAATAACAAATACTACTAATGTCCAAAAAAGTAAAAGCAATTTTTAATTTAAAATTCCCGAGACTTACAGAATTTCAATTTTTTTTTTTCTTTTTAGGCACTGTCCTTGTGTCCTTGCTGGCACTGTCCTGACATCTGTGTGAAATTTAACGTCAAAATATTCCTTAGTGTTTGAGTTACGCTTGGCTTTCTGAGACGCTAGAACTGATTCCGGCGATTTTTGAAATGTCTGAATTCATTGAGCAGAGAACTTGCATTCAATTTTGTTTGCGGAAACGTATAGAATGTTGCAGAAGGCATTCAGTGAGCATTCCTATATCGGAAAGAAATGTTTACAAGTGGTGAAAACAGTTCAAAAAGGTAGAGCGCGTTGAAGACGAAGAGCGCTCTGGTCGACTATCAACCTTAACCGACAAAGCTCACGTCCAAAAAATTAAAGATTCGGTCAAAGATTTCAAAAGGATCGGTTTCAAAAGGATCGGTCAATTCCATTTTGGCCTCAAACACGTCAAATTTCGATTGGTACCGAAAAACACTGAATGCGCCAGCAGACTTACTGCATTGATTCTTCGTGACTTTTTTCGCTCAAAATGAAACCCATATAGTTCCACAACCACCGTATTCACACCGTGCGACTTCTGGCTATTCCTAAGCTGAAAATACCACTCCGGGGACACCGTTTTGAGTCGATTGAAGATATTCAACCTGACTTTCCTATATTATGATAAATTCAGCTAGTAAATCATAATATAGGAAGGCCATCCCTGTCAATAACTTTTATAGCATGCAAGGAGGGTTTGAAAAAAGAAGGTATAAGTGCATTAGGCCGGAGGGGGATTACTTTGAAGGCGATGAAATAAATTTGAAGAATAAATAAAGAGGTTTGGAAAAAAAAATAATTGGTCTTACTTTTTGGGCACAGTAGTAATAAATTGTACTTAATGCAATCATTGCCTTCTCATGAAATTGCTGCAATTAATAAAATATTTTTTTTTATTTGCAAGCCCCTATGAATTTTTTTGAACACACAATTACAGTTAACTTTTTCACTAAAAAGATTGTTTACATTAAAAGAAGCTAACTTTAAAGCAAAAAAATTAAGAAAAAAAAACTTTCATACTATAACGTCTTTTAAAACATTGTCATTTTTTCTATAAATTTAGTTTAAATATAAATGCTTTTAACCATGCAAAGCATAAAAGCTTCATGTAGTTGTTTTTAGATATATCTGAACGTAAAAAGTGAGCGAATTTGTCTTTTCTAATAGCAATTTTTTTTTACTTATTTAATTTTTTTTATTTTTTATTTTAAAAAAAAAAAAAAAGCAAGACCATTTTTACTGTTTCAGTACCGACAGAAATGCATAGTTTTTGAAGAGGATAAATTATTTTACTAGTTATGATTTCTATTACAGATACTTCTAATTCGGCTTAACGATCCAAAAAGTACAGTACACAGTACCATTATGTTAAATTTTTATTTTATTGAAACGAATATAAATAAGATGACGCATAATTTTTTTTTAAGTTACAGAATTTTTTTTGAATTTTTTTATTTGTTTAAGTACTTCAATGAAATAGACATAATATTATAGACATTAGAAAATAAAGTGTTCAAGTTCTATGTATGTTACAAGAATGGGCAACATTAAAAAATTGTTATCCAAGGACATGGATCAGATCCAATTTTTTTGAATGGATGTCTACTTGCTTCTTTTTATATTTTTCGTGAAAATATTTTTAACAAGTCCATATTTGTCCATTTTATACCATAAAGCATAAACAGAAATCGATTTCTTTTAAGTAATACGAAATAAAATTTTTCAAATGAAATTCTAATCCATATTTGTTCTCAAATCATCTATTTATGTAAACATAATTCAAAAACTACGCAGCTCTGTTTGGATGTGTAACATCAACCAAGCAATCCAACAGACGACGCAAGTCTGTCCATCGTTATTAAATCTACTCTTTTTTTAAAGTAGTGACTATAAATAGTAATAATAATAATAATAATAAAAATATATTTCACATTAACTAACTCCCTGGTGAGACAGGGACAGACCATGGTGCAGATTTCGAGACAGGAGGCAGTTTCTTTTTACAGGGAGGTTTGTCTGCATTACGCCCAATGGTCTTCAATCATATTAGACCAGGATCTACTGTTTAAAGTGATTCTGAACCACTACAAACACCCACATGCACCATCGGGACCCGAATCCTGTGGCGCCGAGTGCCAGAGCATGTATTTTATATTAATAATGATATAATACTATAGTGACTGTATCAAAATAATCGAAATATTGGTAATCGCAAGGATTACCCGATTAGTTACACTTTTATTACTACTACATATAGTCACTACTTTAAAAATTAAACAATTATATTATTAATTATTAATTAAATTAGTTATTAAAAGTACATAAATTATTGAGTTAATTAATAATGATTAATTATTAATTAAAAATAATTTAATTTATTATTAACTTAAATTTAATTATTTATTATTATTCGTTACTAATTATTTTAAGAATTAAAAGTTATTTATTTTTATTTATAATCCCCATTTTTAAAATTGTAGATTTGATAGCGATATGACAGACTTGCTTTGTTTATTAGATTGCTTGGTTGATGCATAAGAAGTACTTATGTTTTATATAGTATGTAAATAAATCGAAGATGCTGATAGCTTAAGAAACAAGCAAAAATAATGTATCTTAAATTGCAATTTATTGACTTTTAATTAATAGCTATCCTTAAACTAATATTGACTAACTATAAGTTAACATAAACTTATAGTGATCCTTAAGCAAATAATGCTAGTGCTGTTCCAAATTTATTTCTCTAAATCCATCCCATATATTTGGTTTGCTCCAAATGAGGACCAAAGAAGCTGAGTCATTGAATTCCAAGTCCATTTAATATATAATAGAATTCTATTCTTCAGCCAATAAATTCTGCAATACGAGGTTCCTGCTATAATGAATAAAGAGCCATGAAAGGTGGTTGAGAAAAAGAGATTGTATGAATATACAATTACCCCCTTTTAATTCTAATGTTGATTATTTGAAACTTTATAATGGAGAGCTTGGGAAATACGGAAATTAAAAGCCCCATTCGTGGCCTAATAGCAGTGCGTCCATTTTAGGGAGATAATGAAGTAGCTCCGATTCTCTCGCTGGCAGCATGCGTTAATCTTTTTCAAAAACCAAAAAGTCGCAACGACTTTTGTGAACATCTCGTATCATAAATCAGGTTGCCCGATTTTTCCTAATTTTCTCTATATGCAAATATTGGCACCTGCCATTGAATAACACCCTGTTATTTTCCAATGACTGTCAATATATTATAGAATGTTTCCAGTTGAAGTAGTGGTATGTTATCATTATTGGTACATATATGAGTAAGATACTAATAGCACTATATGCACATATATTTTAAATATAATTACATAATACAAACATATATAAAATAAATTTGTAGAATTACGAAATACGTATACGTTTTTGTATACGTTGATCTAACTGTCGTTATCAACACATATAAAAAAATTCGAGAAACATATTTTTTAAATACACACAGTGTGATGAAAAGAAACGAATCCTAGCTGTTATAGTTACAAAATTTCAAAAGTTAAATGACAACACCTGGATTTATGAACTGCTTAATGATCGACGTAGTGAAAAACAAATACAGTTTCAAAACCATTCATGATAGTATTAAAAACAGAAGCGTTAAACAAAGATTAAGAAAATGGTAGAAAGAAAAGAATATGGAAATGGTCGCAGGTCATTTGCGTAACTTATTAGAAGCACCAACACCACGAGGAAATCACTTATTTCTTCAAACTAAAGGAAATCCGTCTCGTTAATCAGTCGCTTGTACTTTGGCATCAACAATATTCGACTATATTGAAAGAAAATTATGAAATGGTAAAGCTTCATTATCTGAATTGCCAAAATGCTGATAGTGTGTGACTGCCACGTAAACGTCGGCTACAAGGTCCGCATTCTATACAAATTGTACAAGACTTGCTATGCTAATTTTGATAACAGGTTACACATGCTATAGAACTCTTTCCTCGATAATTAAATTGTTGCAAAAGTACAGGAAATGATAAACGAAGATCATGCGCGATCTTTTAAGTGAGCGATTTATTTCCTGCATGTTGGATTTGCCACTTTTTGTTCTGTGTTCTCGACATGCTTCCATGTCGGTTCCAACTATATACAGATAAAGGAAGTGTTTATATTGGATTAGAAATTCTAAAAGGCAAACATCTATGAGCACAAAATGTAACATTTAAAAGAAAATTAATGTGCTTTTCTCCTGTTTTAAAGCATAATGAATACAGGACGCCAGTTAACGTGAATCAATAGGGGTTTTATATGTCTTTCATGTCCCGCAAATATGCCTTATGAAGAAATATCAGGACTCGCTAAAATTTGAATTGCTAAAACAAAATGTTATTTTTTACGATATCTAAAGAGTCAAATTGATAAACTAAATCAATAAACATATTAGTTTAAAGAATCCATCAAACTTGCACTTGAACGATTCGGAAATGAACATACATTACCACGGCAAAGTGTGCAGAACTTTTATTTTGTAGATGATTCCGCACTTTATCAGAACAAATCAGTTAATCTGCAGATTAACTAGGTAATCATGCCCATTGCCGGCTTTCTAGTATTAATGGTAATGCCTAACGATTACCGATGAGAAGCAGGCATTGCTTTCCTGGAGGACTTTAAAGACTCGTGTAGTATTACGGATAACCCAAAAAAACTATTATCAGATAGATTTATCGTCGATGCAAGATGCTTGCTTACACACGTTTAATAACTTGTATCGTGTCTCTTCGTTTCTGAATGCAGTGACTGCAACACCGCCGCAAGACGATACAAGAAACCAGATCCCTCTTGTATGTGTAACCCTTGGCCTAACGAATCTGAATTTCAATCAATTTGCATAATTAATATCCGTTATTTGGAGTTTAAACTCGAAAAGAAATCATAAACTATTTTTTAATTTACAGTATTATTAAATTATATTGTAATTGTATTTATATGAGCTTTATATACAATGACAATTATGTTTTAAAAGAAAAATTATATTTGAAAATTATAAAATTAAAATATCTATACAAATCAGAAATGAAAAACAATGTTACAACAATGTAATTTTAATGTAAATAAACATTTTTATTAGTAAACCCAAAATTCGTAAAAGGAAGGGGCCCTAATAATAATAAATAGCACCTCAATGGCTCTAAGGATTTTAATTTACTACATCAAATTAAACTTCTTTTAAAATGAAGATTTAAAAGGGAAATTAAAAGCAAACACCAGAGTTTAATTAAAGTCTATTAATGGATTTCATGAGCTAAAAATTTTTTGTTTTGAACGATAAAAGTTTATGGTGTCCTGTAATACTTTTGATAGCAAAGTAGTGTAATTGTAAACCTAATAAGGTTAGCTTGTGATTGGGATATTTTCTAAGTTCTTAAAACTGCTTAGAATACCCAGCTTTGAATAAACAACTTAGAATACCCATAAACGGTTACTGTTTTTAAAATACCTATATGATGAAATTCATCAAATTAATGTCTTATTAACTGAATAAATTAAAAAATTTTTAAGTTCACTTTCAAAAAAGAATGAGTTTTTAAGCGATAATATTAGCAATAAATTATAGTTTAAAAACACTAAAAACCTGCTTTTGGAGTTAATAAAACTAAAAAGTAAAAAATAATTGTTAACATACGAATAAAATTACTGACGAGAAAATTAATGTCTCTGTTCTAAAAGCGTGGGGTGCTCGATAACAATCGTTATAATTTTTCACTAGTTTCATTCCGAAATGCAGAGTTAGTTTAAAAAATGCCATACAAAGCACCCAATGCTTTTAAACAGTGACATTCATTTTCTCGTCAGTCATTTTCTTCTTATGTTAACAATTATATTTTACTTTTAATTTTGATTAACTCCAAAAGCGTGTTTTTTAGTGTTTTTAAACTATAATATTTAAATGAAGTCCCGGTAAGGAGGACTGGAACTAGTTCTTACAATAATTTAATGAGTAAAACAAAGGCTAAATGCGAATAAGTCGAGGTAGCCAGGGATTCGAACAGGAATATCATGATGTGTAGTCAGGCCGTTATCCGTTGTGTCACCGTCCCTCTTAGGGTTTGAATGTTTAGGTACTTTTTATTTTACATGGGTTAAATTGCTCTTCATAAGTTAAAATAAAATCACTAATCCTGATCATGATGAGATAATAAACTTATCAAAATATTTTAGTGTCGTCGGTCCTTGAGTTTCCTTTAAGTTAAATCTGATCGTTTAAAGTAGGGCAAAATCGGGCCCAAAGAGTCAGTTAACAAAGAGGTGAAACTAATAAAAGCGTGTTAAAAATACATTTTGTTGTTATTGATAAATTCATTTAGCAAAAGAATAATAATCTGTACGAAATATATACTCTTGATTATTTTAATTATATTTTATAATTAACTTTTTCTACCACTGTTTTCCAGAAAAAAAATAAGCTATTAATGCATAAAGGGTTTTTCAAAGGATTTACGAAAAAAACCAATTTGCACATATATATGATTCTCAAAACAAACTTTTATTAAGCACTATTTTTTTTTAAAATTTTATATTGATTTAATACAAAAAACTGAATAAATTACCCTGGAAGATTTCCATGGTAAATGCTGCTATTCGAATAGTAGTATCGCCAAATCTACATATATTTCGGGAGCCTTCTATTGTAGTTAAATTGTTAAGTGGCAAATTTATTAAAAAGAAATATCATTTTTTAATAAATGAATGACGTTTCATCAAAAATTATTTTTACTTAACATAATTCTTATTATCAAATTGATGGCCGAGTGGATATCGCTTCGGCGCTCGGTACCCCAGGTTCGAGTTCCGGAGGTTCCATGGATGTTTGCAGTTGTTCAAAATCCCCTTTAAACTGTAGGTCCCCGTCTAATAGATCGTAGAGTCTTGTGGGGTAATGTTACTCAGTAACATTCAAGAACATAAAGAAGAACAAAAATTCTAAATACAAATCCCCTGAATTACGGAAACGCCAAATTGTATAACTGATAAAATTATTTGTAAAAAATAAAAATCTTCAGAATCCAAATATTCTTATTAATCTAATTCTTGTTATTATGCTAATAATCAAATGGCCAACTATAGTATTAGCAGCTAATCGAATAATGTAAAAGAACGTATTATACTAATGAGCGATTCATTCAATCATTACTATAACAGAAGAAAGTGAACTAGCGGCGAAAAATAAAAAATCCTAACACAAAGTGGTAGTCGTATTAGAAAAATGAATTTTGAGAGGCGAGTTTCGAAGCAAAAAAAAATGTGAGTTTCTGTTGTCTCAAGAGTGACAACAAAGATGATTATACATTATGTAAAAGGACAGCTCTGTAGATATAGATTATATTATAGGCTACTAAACGCCTGTATGCTCTGTATTATAAATTACGAAGCGCCCTATAGCATTCCTGCAACTACCTCCAAATCACGCCATCTTTAGTGGTATCCCGCTAGAGCTCATTCGATTCACAGTTAAGAAACTGTTAAAGAAAATTGATTTCATTTACTAAAATAGAAACAAGATAACTCATACATCTTGAAAATATGTGGTTGTTATTTTTATTTCAACGAATACGAAATATGCGTAAGGACAAATTCTATTGAATTTTCATAATATCTTTTCGTCATTGGAGATTCTTAATAAAAGAACCTATCTTAATGTAAGACTATCTGGTATGAAAATTGTTCTGGAATAGGCAGGGCACCCAAAGGCTTACCTTTATAAATTTATTGGTGTGTTAATATTAATTTCATTTACTGAAGCACTTAATAAAACGAAAATTATGAAGCTCATAATAGAGAGGACTCCTTTACTTGCAGCCTCGGTATTAAAAATAACTAAGTTGGCAAAGCTAACAAAAAGCTTCAAGTCAATTGAAATCACAGATGCATTTACAGACCACCCATTATACAGCATTATCAAGCTCAATCTTCCTATTCAATAGCCCCTGCTCTATCAACTTCCCATTTATTTAAACTCTTTATAAATTCAAAATTTCAAATATCATGCAATCGACATCAATAATGAAAAAGAATACCTCAAATTGACTCACTAATTAATATAGGTCAATGCAGCTTTTAAAAAAGTATTCCGCAGAATTATCCTGCAATGCGAGATCATCAGAATGGATGATTAAATATTCATATACGAAGAAACGGTTCCGTAGGCATATCTAATTTTGAAAATTTTGCAGACTCATTTTAATTAACATGGAAAGTTTTGTATGAATAATTTAAATATCAAATCATTTTTGTAACAAGGTAGCAATATGTATTATAATAAAATAGAAATAATCAGACTAGTAATAAATGAAAATTTAATATTATGACTAGAAAGGTATAAGCGTTTAAGGAAATAAAATCTTCCGATCGTCTGCAGACATGATTAAAACAGGAACATTTAATTTTTATTTTATTCAATTATACTTGTTATTCGTTTTTAATTTTTCAATCAAAATGTAGAAAGGAAAGAATAAATCAGTAATAAAACTAAATGACTGAATTCAAAAACATTTTAATCAAAATGTTTTAAGGAAAATTAAAGATTTTTCTTTTTATCTGGGAATGTTTTTGATCACTTATTGAAAGTAAAATCTTGAAATGAAGATATTAAGGCAATATGCACAATAGAATCTTCAAATCAATGTTTCGTTCTTTAAATGTATATTTTAAATAAAAATAATAATCAAAAACAAAAAGAATTGGTTCTAGGTACAAAAGTAATTATTTTATTTTATTCATTTAATTTTATTTTATTTTATTCAATTATACTTGTTATTCGTTTTTAATTTTTCAATCAAATATTAAAAAGAAAATTTAAACAATCCGTATCAAAACTAAGGCTAAATTCTAGAAAACATTTTAAATCAAAACGTTTTTATGGGAAATTAAATATTTTTTTTTTATGTGGGCATTTTTTGATCACTTATTGAAAGTAATATCTTGAAATGAAAATATTAAGCAATATGCACAATAGAATCTTCATTTCATAATCAATGTTTCCTTCTTTAAATGTGAAGTTTAAATAAAAAAATAAAAGGATTTTAAGGAACAAATGTGATTATTTCTTAAGGAAGTTATTGAAGTGTATATAAATAATCCGAATCGATTATCGAAACATTTTGCCGTATGTGTGTTATCGAGCTTCGGATAATTGAAAAACTAGCATTTTAATAAAATTACGTAAGGTAAGATAGATAATTTTTTTGACAGCATTATAGACTTATTATCTGCTTGCTTCTTGAATAATAAAATGCAGAACTTCATCTCAAAAACAGAGATAAGCTTACTTTTATAGATCTCGTGAGTGCGGTTTTGGATTTTAATTTTATTATAAAACTTCTTTAAATGATATTTAAAAGATAAAAACACTTGTTGCATGCGTACCAATTAAATAATTTTTTACTCAACAGATTGTTTTGTTTTAATCTTTAAGAAATATCTAAAAAAAATGTAAATCCATGAAAATATAAACCACAGCAGAGAGAAAAATAAAATTAATTCATAATTAATAAATACAGATTTTTTTTACAAACAAATCTACTCTGTCTTTGTTCAGAGAAATATATTACTTTTTGGAAAACAAATAATGTTTGCATGTATAAAAATAATTTTAAATAAGCTGAAAAATTCCAAGCGATTTAATCACTCTCCGATTTCTTCAGAAAAAAAAAATTTAAATTTCCTTTTCTCACAAGCAAGTTTTATCGTTATTACGAATGCACCATCCTACAATACAGAAGTTTTCCCTACCATTCTTTGATTTTTTTTTTTTTTTCAGACTATGTTTGCTGCATACCAAATGAATCATTTTTACTCAACTGATTTACATTAATCTTTATTTGCTTTATTAATTTTATCTTGCTTTTATTTTAATCTTTAGAAATATTTAAAAATATTTCAAATCAATGAAATATAAATCAGTTCCTGATGGCTGAAGGACAAGCGCTCAGGTACTCGTGCCACAAGTTTCGGTTCAGTACCGGTGGTACCGTGGATGTTTATATTGCTTCGAAATACAATTTAAGTTGTAGTTCCTGGTCAACTATTACTGTAGAGCATAGGTCTCACAACCCCTACCCCCAAAAATAAAAACGTCTCCCCGTCTTGTAATCTGTCAATAAACAGACGACCTTGGCCCCACCATGGGACTGCTACGCTAATGAAGATGAAACATACATAAAAAGAATAATTTTTACAAATGTTTATTTCCCTTATGAAAATCCGTAAACACAACACAAAGGAAAATTAGTAAATATAAATGTTTTTATCAAACATAAATCTATAGTGTGTTTGTTCATAAATATATCAATTATAGAAAGCGGATAAAATTACATATTCAAAAAAATAATTTCTAAATAAGGTGGAAAATTCCAAGCAATTTAAATTACTCTCCGATTTCATCAGAAAAATACAGTTTTTACTGCCTTTTACTCAGACAAGTTTTTATCGTTAATACCGAATGCAACATCCTACATATAGAAGACATACTACAATTTTTCTACGCTACGTTTATTGAGAAATTCAAATTTGGTTCAACTTTAGCTTTTATTTCATATTAATTATATTTCAGTACTACTAAATCAACCATTGATAAAATTTTAAAATATAAGACTACAGATTTTTTTTATATTGCTGCATTTAAAAATCAAGTTATTTAAAGAAAAATACTTTTTCAAACTGAAAATTTAAATAATTGACTCAGAGGTTTGTATAATCACCTCTTGCATCTTATTTTAAAAAGAACTATATAATATGCAAGATTTCAAGCAATTTAACAACTTTCTCAATGGTTTCAGCTGAAATCAAAACTTCAATTAACTCTTCAGAACAATAAAGTTTTATTGTTTGCGTATCGCAGCATTGTATGAAACTGTAATAAATAAAACATTGAAATTCCCATTAATTGTATCCCACACTTGTGTCAGTTGATAGAGAATCGATAATGTAGCTCGATATAATATTTTGAATGGCCGAGTGGCTAGCGCTCTGGCGCTCAACGTACCACACGTATCGGGTTCGAATCTCGGCGGTACCATGGATGTTTGTAGTGGTTCGAATCCACTTTAAGCCGTAGGTCCCGGCTAATAGGATCGTAGAACTTTGTGGGGGACATTGTTACTCCGCGTCCGTGGCTTATCTTCAAGTTACTCACTTTGCATTACCCAGGGGGCGCGTGTACGTCAATGACAGCGCTTATGGAAAATAAAGGCATCCAAAGATTAAAAAGCTATCCAAATAAGTGTTTGCCAGCTGCATTAGAAAAAATCTCGATATAATATTATAATATTAACACTTCTTTAAATAAGGTTTAAAAGATAAAAATAAAAGTGAAGTTTCCTTAATACACAGAAAAACTTTTCACAATCAATTGTAGATCAAAGTGCAAAACATCCAAATTTTTTTTACATTATATTTTTAAAACATTCCAAGAGAATACATAAAATGGTGATTGATATCATTATTAAATATTATTTTATAATTTCCTTTTTTAATAGTTATTATGGAAATGTGAAGAATTTGTATATTTGGTTCCTGTATAACTAAAAAAAAATAACCATGTGAATAATAAGCATACTATAGATATATTTCGGTACATTATTCTTTCATATTGTTTAAGTATATAAACTATTTTTTAAAAAATAAATAGTATAATTAAAATACTGAAACGAATATACGTATAAAACTTACCTTTATTGGCTTGGAAAGATTTTCAATCAAGTGCAATATACTTTCAATGGCGATTAGAATATGTTTCGAACTGTCAGTTTTTAAAGTTTTGTTTTAAAATTACCCCAACAGAACTGTTCACATTCAATCCTGAATTTACAATGCACTTGCAAAATGCTATAATTTTAAACAGCCACATTCTTATTTCCTGTTCACGGCTTTGTCTTCGAGCACTTTGTTTAAAAATCTTCGCATATTTCTAGTAACATTTCTTCATTTGAAACAAAATTTAACATTACGTGATTGCATCATTGCCAACTCTCACTTAAAATGCATCAGAACAAAAATCGTAAACCAAAGAATATCGTAATCTTCTGCCATTAATGGCAAACATAAATCTCAAATATTCGCCAAGTCCAGCCATTGTGAGAATTCTGTGATACAACAGTTTTTCCCCCATTTAAACCATTGAGCTAGTTGAAATGTGGAATTATAATTACTACTGTCTTTTGTATACCATTTCACAATCAAGCGGAGTGATACATTCACTTTCTCAAGGGTTTTTTTTCAATCAATTTCGAATGTTAAAATTCTTGTAATTAATCCAGACATCTACAGAGAGCTTTTTATACATGATCAAATCGCCTAATCGATTAATTATAATTCAGCCAGTTCAAGATTTCAATTGGATCTTTTCTTCATTTTTTTTATCATATTTACTTCTTTTTAATTTCTTATTTTATCTATCTTTTAAATTTTTAGGTAAAGAAAATCGATCACAAAACAGAATAAAATATTTCAGATCGATATTAGACGAATTCGGCGAAATTTTTTTCAATTTGCCGTCTTTGAAATTTTAGAATTTCAAAGGGTGTTACTTCTTTATATACTGTTGTATACTACTACATACTGTTACTACTTTATAAACTGTTACTTTTATTATACTGTCATATTTAATATGAACACCCCTTTTTTTTTTTTTCAGATGCCTTAAGGCAAGTGCTGCGCAGACGTACTCACTTTGCATTACCCAGGGGGCGCGTGTCACTTGAAGATAAGCCACGGACGCGGAGTAACAATGCCCCCGCAACGCTCTACGATCCTATTAGACCGGGACCTACTTTTTAAAGTGGATTCCGAACCACTACAAACAACCATGGCACCGCCGGGACTCGAACCCGAAACCTGTGGTACCGAGCGCCAGAGCGCTAGCCACTCGGCCAGTCAGGCCCATATGAACGCCATTTACCTAGTTATTATTTTTCTTTCTGTTGAAGGAGCTTTCGTACAAATCAAAATAAATCATTTTAGGACGAGTATTAATCTCAGTCAAGTCAAATCAAGTAAAGGCGATTTTGGATATGTATTTTGAAACGTGTAAAAACAAAATACATGTTTTTACCCACCTTATTTATTTTCATTTGGTGGCCGAAAGTTACGTGCAACGATTCGTTTCTTTAAAATTCAATTGGTGTTCCACCATAAGCAAAAGGAATTTAAGAATTTTGAGTTTTAAAATATAGATGCTTAATTTTCACCTTGGTTCTATTATTTTATCTCTAATATATTGACAGCATTAGATAAACCAGCATTAGCAAGCGTAAATCTCAATGTTCCTATTTTGTCACGTCCTGTCTGTAATACAAGACAAAATATATATTTATAGACAAATACACAGACACATATTTTTATCCATATTTCAAAGAGTGTCGCTTTTTCACATTGTTTGACAATTTGTTTTCGTAACAGCATTTGTTTCTCAATATGACTAAACTTTGATGTTTGTCAATTTTTTTTGGCGTCAATTTTCAACCTTTTCTCTGTATTCTCTGCTCATTTTTTTTTATCACTTTTACGTACCTTTTACAACTTAGTTATAGTATGCATAAGCATTTGTCAATGTTGCTTTCTACCCTTGTTTCATTCAAAAACATCTAATTAAATATTTAATTTACATGATTGGATTTAAGCTTTCTAATAAATTGGTACTTTTTAGTGAAATAAAGACATTTTACCACTTTTTTGTTGTGTATAAATGGAGACGCGAGACATCTTATATCGGCAACACTTTGTAATGGAGATTCACAATCAAAATTTCAAGAGTATTTATAGTAGAATATTTGAGTAGAATATTTGAAGTATTGTAGAAGTATTGTAGTATTGAAGTATTTGAATATTTGTAGTAGAATATTTGAAAGAAAAAAGTATAGTATTTATTGTGGAATTTTCCTCACCTAATTTTTATTTTGATATGTTTTAATTAAAAAGTTTAAATTATTTTTATTGTAATTAAAACCTTTCTGAAATTAAATTTCATCGTTATTACACAGTTTTCTTTAAACCATCTTACTGGACCCTTTGTTAATTTCTCACGCGATAGATTGTTGAACAAATTAAACTAGCTTTAACTTATTTGTATCTATAACTTTGTAATATATATTTATATACAATTTAATATATTTATTTAAAATCTACTTAAATAAATCATCTGCTTTAAAATAGTGATATGATATTCCATATTTCGCCGTTGCTTCCATATTTGTTGTCAAGGGTTTAATTATCGTTTGCTACTTGTTATTTCATTATTCATGTTTTCAAAATAGGTTTACTTTCTTTGTTAGATGTCTTTGGTACAAGGAAAATAAAACAAACATTTACGTCTATTAAAAATATCTATTATAGTCTCATTAATTACGTAACTATACGAAGTAATTATTACTTGGTTTTTAAAAACAAATAGAGAAGTTTAAAATTATTGTTTTAACTATTCATGCCATTTATTTATTAAAGACATAATTTTTTAACAAATTATTCCACAATTATATGAGAATTTATTATTATTTTTTTTCATTTTATCTGCTTTTTATGAATATGAAGCGAAAAGAAATATTTACTTAAATAATAGTTTTTCCTGTTATATGATTATAAACAATTAAGTAATTCTTCGTTAAATTTTTATATTAATACGTTTTTTCTCATTTTTCAGAGATGTTTATTCTATAGCATCAAGGCAGAAAAAAAAGCAAATTGCTAAACTCATACGTAGAATACACTCAAGAGCCAAAACATTATGACCATCCCTACATTTTTGCAATGAACTCGCCTGGATGACGTGGAAGGCACGTGATCAGGTGGAAGTGGTATTTAACTGGTATTAATCCATACCAAGGCGGGTTGAAGCTGTGTTGCGAGCCAAAGGTGGGCCAACTCGTTATTGACAGGTGGTCATAATGTTTTGGCTCTTGAGTGTATATAATTTAACAATTGAATAATAATAAAACTAAAGATATGTTAATACATTCAAGCAAAATCAAAAAGCAAAAAAAGACGAATAAATTTACTGACACGAACACAACACAAAATGTAAATGAACTTAAAAAATATATTTTTGCTAATTCTTAACATGTTTTATTGCATATATATTAATAGTTTCTTTTTTTTTTACTGCAGGCCAAAGGAGTAGAAGTGTTTCCAGCAAGATTTTTAGAGATTTATTTTTAAGATTTATTTTAATCTGCCAATCTTTTAGAAAAATAGAATAGAAATTCGTTGAACAATATTTACATAAATATGTAAAAATAATAATTTTCTTATAAATAAAATACTGCAATTTTTTAAAGACATAGCTTTTCCAAATCATAACTTTCCTAATCTTGGTGGAATTTTCCATTTGATTCGCTTTTCATGTTATGAGCGGTCCAAATTGCAGATCTGCGGGCCTTTTCAGACCTTAAATTTTAGAAACACAAAATGTTTTTTAACTTAGCTAGAAGAAATAATTATTCGGTTTTTATTATTATGATGAGTTCAAAACACTGGCTTCAGGATTAATAATTTATTAATATTCCAATGAAAAATTAATGAACATATTGATACGATATTTGGCTTGAAGTCCTGTTCAAATGCATATTTTTGCATTACATGGAGAAAATTGGAAATTGTGTTTAAAATGAAACTTATATTAGTCTGATAAATGTTGATTTATAATTGTATCAACCATTGATTTTACACTGAAATATACTTGTATCCTTTTAATAATGTATTAAGTGGCATAATTTTAGGTGAATATTTTGTCAAAATTATGAATTAAATAATAAGTTTTGTATGCAAGCATCAATTTTAGTATAGATATAGATTTTTATAGCATGACGAATTTGTTAACATGATGACAGAATGCATGGATGAAATGAATTTAGCATCAGTGAGTGCTTACTGTTTTTCCCCATCTATATGGAAATATATAATACCTATTTATATCCATATGTTATTATTTCCAAGAGAATACAGGTTTATTAATATGCTATGGAGTTATATCGAATGAACAGTTTTTTTAAGCGAAATTTATTGAAAATAAAAATTCTTAATTAATAGAAAATTATAAAACTGAATTATAGAAATCAAAATTTCCATATTAGTAAATTAATATTTTTTTAGATATTTCTATATTTTCAAATGGCATTAAATATTCTGTGTAAAATTGTGAGTATTTCAATTTAAAATTTTAAATATCACAAATTTATAGAGTAATTTTGATGATTTCGCATTTACTAATTATTACATGAATATGCGCTTTTTTTTTTTATAATATACAAGGTAATTTTAATAAACAATTATGTTTGAAAGGAAAATAAATGTTTTAATTTTAATTTATATATCATTGTTGAACCGGTTTTTACTATAAAAAGGCCAGTTATTACATTCTAATAAATGTTATGTTGTCATATAGTAGGAAAGAAAAATGGGAAAAATTAAAAAAAAAGGTATTAAATTTTCTGATGCTGCCATCCAGTAGCAATATATCAAATCATCATCTGTAATTGCAATTTTAAGCAAATTTTGATTATATACGCAATGTTTTGATAACGAATAAATATACAGAATATTTTTAAAGAAATTCACTCTTTATTTATTTTTTTTTACTTCAAGGGGCGTTTATGAAAAATATATAGAGATTCGTAGACGGAATTATCTATTTCCTTTAAAAGAAACTCCACTCAACTCAACTTAAATAAAAATAATAATAGCTTAAATTGATTCAATGACATCTGTGAAAAATAATTCATAATTTCATGTATTCATTCACATTCTTCAAATGGTATTCCTCATCCTTGAAAAACAAAATTTGTGTGATGATTAGTTTCTTTTTGCCGAGGAAATGTGAGCTATAATTTTTAATTTTTTTCTATAATATTTGTGAAAAGTATACCAACTCTCTCTATTATTTATATATTCATATTCCAATTGATGTTAATGAATTTTGAAAACAAGAATTTCAGAATCTTCACAGGATCAATCTGAATTTGGAAGAAGAGAAAAAGAGAAATTCAGCACCCATGGCGAACCGAAACAAACGTACATGCTGTTCCAGAATGGCATCCCGATAGATGTGGCCTGTCATCGTTACACTCTGAACATGCAGGTCAGTTCTGGAAGCAAGAATAATTCCTCCCCAAACGAGCCATCCTGCACCACCGTAACGGTGTCGTTCAATAGTGTTCTCTTGGTGGTAAAGGGTACCTGGCGCTCTCCATATGAAAGTCCGGCGAGAATCAGACTGCAAACTAAACCTAGGCTCGTCGGAAAACATCACACACGACCACTGTTGCGGTGTTCACAATGCAGTGGCAGTGAGTTGCGGTAAGTGGAACACATCTGACAGGCCTACAAGCATATAGACCAATGTGACCTAAGCGTCTGTACAAGGTCTGCCTTGAAACTGTCGTACCGGTAGCTGAAGAGAGCTGACGAGACAGGTCTGATGCTGTGCTCCGTCTGTTTCTTTTGGCAGTAACTGCTAAATACCGGTCGTCATTCGGCGTTGTAACTCAGGGGCGACCTGTGCTGTAACATCAACTCCCATTACCATCATCTTGGAATAGTTGCTAAAGCCTGGAGATGACACTCTGGACGATTCCAAGTTCCTCGGATACTTCCAGCTGGGTACGTCCACATTCCAGTCGTCCGATAATTCTACCACATAAAAAATCATCCAAATGCTTCCTTTGTGCCATAACTATGCGGTTATTGCAATGAAAGGCTTTTAAAGAGTTTGTGAACAATTTTACTTCTTTGCCACCATTCCTTATATACCCCTCTCTTACACTCTCGTCATTGTGACGTACTATCCGCGCCATCTGGTGGTTTCCTGTAATTTGCATATTCTTCTTCGATTAATTCGACAAATCCCAGCCAGAATTTGGGTTCTAAATTCAATTTTTTTGGCGAGATTCTTTACTCGAATTTAACGTTAATAATTTATTCTTCATTAGAAGATAACGGCTTGGCATTTTCTGGTAGTCAGGAATCGAGGTTTTAAAGTGAGACATTTTGGTTCGAAATTAGGTTTAATAAATTCAGGAAATCTTAAACTCACAAGATAAATAGGCTACTGTTTCCGCATTGTTGGAAAATGTGTGTTCCTTTTTAGTAGATGAAATTGATCAAATCGACGAATCTCAACCAGCATTTGGTTCTAAATTCCATTTTTTGGCAAGATTATTTATTCGAATTCAACTCTAATAATTTATTCTGTATTAGAGGATACCGGTCTAGAATTTTTTTTGTAATTTGAAATTGACCTTTGAATGTGTGAAATCTAGGCTAGAAATCAGGAAACACAAATAGGCAAACCTTAAACTTTGAAGATAAAAAGGCTACTATTTTCGCATTGTTGGAAAAAATATGTGTTTTTTTTTTAACAGATGAAATCGATCAAAATGAAAAAATCCCAGTCAGAGTTTGGTTCTAAATTCCATTTCTTTTGGTAAGGTTAATTTTCCTATTGAATGCTCAATCTGTATTAGAGGATAACTGTTTGGAATTTTGTGGTAGTTAGAAATTGACCTTTTTGCTTGGAAAATGAGCTGACCTTGTGAAATCTGGGCTCGAAATTAGGCAACATTGTAGGTAAGCTCTTGTGCCTACGCTGGGTATGGAGATATTACATAAATGGAAAAGAAGTTCCTTCTTATGGTTAGAAGACGTGTAGGAATAATCTGTAGCTATATTATAATGTCCATATAAAATTGAGGTGGCTCCAACGACTAACTGCAACACACAAAATTGGTCATCGATAAACCTAGCATTTTCATGGACAGAACCGAAGAAGCTCAAATACACTGAAAAAAATTTATTAAACAAAACATTCTTTCATATTCCGAACAATTTTTAAGATGCTTAATCCAAAGTAATTTAATCTTTGTTTTCATTATCGCTTGTTTCAAAAAAACGATCCACTAAAAACTAGAAAATTTCGTATAAAATTTCTCTTACCTTTTTAGTGAAATGAATGGCAAGAAAAGGACGGGACATAGAGAGTTCATTCAAATATTTTCTAAATACTTTTATTTACACATTAAAATGGAGATTTGACAAAAAATAATATCAGAAATAGACACAAAAAAAACAACCCCTGCGTCTACCCGAGATTAAAGTCCAGAGAGAAAAATTCTTACACCGAAGTACGGTTACAGTTAAGTGGAGTGGTAAAGAGTTCACGTGGTAATTAATTAAAAAATTCTAGATATATGCAGCATTTTTGACAATCGCAAACAGCCCCATGGCGAGCCATGCCCGTATACCTACTGGCGGATTTCTAGACAGGAGATGCTTTTCAAAATTCACGATGGGATGATGATGGGATTGTCAGCCCGACACCCAGCAGTTATATTAGATCAGTACCTACGGTTTAAAGAGGATTCTTAACCGCGACAAAAATCCATGGTCCCGCCGACTCGAACCCGAAACCTGTGGCACCGAGCGCCACAGCACTAGTCATTCAGCCATCAAGATCCGACAAATGTTTCTCCAGCCAAATTAAATAGGGGCCTGATGGCCGAGTGACTAGCGCTCTAGCTCGTTACCACAGGTTTGGGTTCAAATCCCGGCGGTGACCTGTATGTTTGTTGTGATTCGGATTCCACTTTAAAGCCGTAGGTTCCGGTCTCATACTGTGACCGTAGAGCGTCACAGAGCCCAATCAGACTTCTCACCCACATCATTCCTAAAACTGTAAAGAGGCAACTCAGCTCTAGACACAGTGATGTGGTGTAGTAGTAATAGTAATTCTGATTAATTAAATAATGATATGCATCTATGTCATTATTTAATATTATATGGGTCTGTTTGTTATATGTTGCTAAATGTTGTGTTCTGTTTGTTATATGTATGTCTGCATCTGTTTATTATATGTGTCTGTTTTATTATTATATGTCTGTTTCAGATCTCTGGTCATAAATATTGAAATAAGAAAGGTCTGTGTTGATCGTGACTCTATTATTCAAATTTTTAATATCAATTTTATGAGCTTTGTATCTTTGCAGGTGTTCAGAAAAAAGAAAATCCGCCATTTTAAGATAGATAACAAATCATGCGTGGCACGAATAAATATATTTTTAATAAAATACGAACGTAGCATCGGTGGTTCAGTAGAATGCTCGCCTGCCACGCGGGCTGCCCGGTTTGATTCCCGGCCGATGCAATTTAATTATTTTTTTGACAACCAATAAAAAAGCTAAAGAAGTAAATAAAAAAAAATACCGAATTCTTATGAAATTTAATATTTGCAATTTATCATGTTGGAATATGCCTTATATCTTATTCATTCAACAGAGTAACCACATATTATTTATCCAAGTTTTAATTAAATAAACTTTACATTAGCACCACTGATCACTACAATGTTTTGAAAAGTTTAAGATTATGAATTCCCAATTTTCAATTAATTTTCATAATGTGCATAGCAATTAATTTTCGTATTATTTTTATGGCATAATGGTGGGCCTCGTGTTCCCTTATGTGCGCTAAGAAGAGTCTACTGACGAACAATGAGTTAAGATAACTTCCCACATTTGCGTGTCGTATGGAGGATAAGTAGGTAGACGTAGACGTATTTGACAGTAGGTAGACAGCCTTGACCCACTATGGGCTGTCGTGCTGGGGAGTTAGTTAGTTAGTTATGGTTTTATTAATTTCTTATGACTGAATTCTCTTTTAAGAAAAAACTTTTTTTTTGTTTATATTATTAAACTATACCTAACAATATAAAAATGCTTCGATATAAGTTTTATATATAATTACTTTCATAGCTAACTACCCTGCACTACAGGACAATGGCCGTCTGCCTACTCTGGCAGATTCTGACACGCGAGATGTTTTCTTACGGGGTAGGGATTATCAGTTCACGCCCAATGTTCTGCAGGAATATTAGACCATCGGGTCTGACGGCCGAGAGGCGCTAGCGCGTCTGGCTCGGTGTCAGAGTTTTCGGGTTCGAATCCCGGCGGTGTCATGGGTGTTTGTAATGTTTCTAAATCCACTTTTAAGCTGTAAGTCTTATATGACAGTAAAGCGTCACAAAGTGCAATAAGATTTCTTCTCACACACACTCCCAAATTGTAAAGGAGCAACCCAGCTCTAGTCACAATCATGCGGTATGGTGGGGTTTAGTAGTAGTAGTAGTAGCTAACAGGGAACTAGGTTTAAAGGGGATTCCGAAACACTATAACCTTCCATGGCCTAATATCATGACCTGATTAGGACTTTGCTTGAAAACCTGGATCCCCATAGTGAGCCAAGACCTTATGCCTACTGCCAGATTCCGGAACATGTGATTTTTTATATAGGGTAGGGTTGTCAACTCTTTTTTTCAACTCTCTACAGTTATATTAAACAGGACACTTACTGTTTAAAGTGGTTTCCGAATCACTGTAAACATCCAGGGTTATAACCCGAAACCTGGGACATCGAGCACTTAGCCATCTGGTCCCATTATACTACTTTTTATTTTCTGTAAACATATTTTTTGACAGTGTCACTTTTATAATTTCCATCAGATAATATAACAAAAATACTTCTTCAGTTTATACCTCCTGATCCCAACAGTTTCAAAGGTCTTAAATATAAAAACGCATATTTAGGGTAAGTGTTTATACCACAACTTTCAGTTTTATTTACCAAAACACTCATTTTCACACCTTTGCTTCTGTTTTGTTTATCACGCATATATTTTCACAAATTTTAGGTTTTTTTTTTTTATATAGCATGCCTGCACTTATACGAAACTTCATGCTCATACAAAATGATGATAAAAAATTTCAGTGTAAGTGTAATACAGAAATTTATTTCGAATACTTTCAAAATGTGACTTGTCAAAAATATTTCTTAATAGTGGAAAATAAAGCCTACAGTTACTTTAAAAGGCTGTATTCAACTTTCAACATCTTCTTTTATACCTTTTTGAAAATAAATCGTTTCTTTTCGGTGTACACCGGACAAAATGGTTCTAAAAACTCGATCGTGTCTTTCTTTTTTCTACACTGGTTCTTTAAGAATAAAGTGGGCTTCGATTGTACAATCACAGAGGAAGGGTTTTTAGTCTCCCACATTCTACGTAAACCTCTTTAGCGTAAACCTGAAGATAAATAGTCTACTTTTTCGCATTGTTGAAAAATATGTGTTTCTTTTTTTTAACAGCTGAAAGCGATTAAATCGACAAATCCCAGCCAGAATTTGGGTTCTAAATTCACTTTTTTGGCGAGATTCTTTTATTCGAATTTACCGTTAATAATTTATTCTTAATTAGAAGATAACGACTTGGTAATTTCTGGTAGTTAGGAATCGAGGTTTTAAAGTGAGACAGTTTGTTTGAAATTAGGTACAATAAATTCAGGCAAATCTTGAAACTCAGAAGATACATAGGCTACTGTTTTCGCATTGTTGGAAAATGTTTTTTTTTTTTTTTTAGTGGATGAAATCGATCAAACCGACAAATCCCAGCCAGCACTAGGTTCTAAATGCCATTTTTTTTTTAAAAAGATTATTTATTCGAATTCAATGCTAATAATTTATTCTGTTTTAGAGGATAACGGTCTAGAATTTTTTTGGTAATTTGAAATTGACCTTTTGGATGTGTGAAAGCTAGGCTAGAAATCAGAAACATACATAGGCAAACCTTAAACTTTGAAGATAAAAAGGCTACTATTTTCGCATTGTTGGAAAATATGTGTTTTTTTAACAGATGAAATCGATCAAAAATGAAAAAATCCCAATCATCATTTGGCCCTAAATTCCATTTCTTTTGGCTAGGTTCTAATTCCTATTGTATGCCTGCAATCTGTATTACAGGATAACGGTCTGGAATTTTGTGGTAGTTAAAGAATCGAACTTTGCTTGAAAATGACCTGACCTTTGTGAAATCTTGGGCTCGAAATTAGGCAACATTGTAGTAAGCCTTGTGCCTACGCTGGATACGGAGATATTACATAAAATGGAAAAGAAGTTCCTTTCTTATGGTTAGATGACTGTGTAGGAAGAATCTGTAGCTATATTATAATGTCCATATAAAATTGAGGTGGCTCCAACGACTAACTGCAAATACACAAAAATTGGTCATCGATAAACCTAGCATTTTCATGGACAGAACCGAAGAAGCTCAAATACATTGAAAAAAAATTTATTAAACAAAAACATTCTTTCATATTACGAACAATTTTTAAGATGCTTAATCCAGTAAATTTAATCTTCTTTGCTTCATTATCGCTTTTACAACAAAACGATCCACTAAACTAGAAAATTTCTTTTTACCTTTGTAGTGAAATGAACGGCAAGAAAAAGGACGGGACGTAGAGAGTTCATTCAAATATTTCCCTAAATATTTTTTATTTACATATTAAAATGGAGATTTGACACAAAAATAATATCAGAAATAGACACAAAAAAATCCCCTGCGTCTACCCGGGAGATTAAAGTCCAGAGAGAAAAATTCTTACACCGAAGTACGGTTACAGTTAAGTGGGAGTGGTAAAGAGTTCACGTGGTAATTAATTAAAAAATTCTAGATATATGCAGCATTTTTGACAATCGCAACAGCATGGCAAGCCATGCCCGCGGTATACCTACTGGCGGATTTCCTGACAGGAGATGCTTTTCAAAATTCACGATGGGATGATGATGGGATTATCAGCCCGACACCCAGCAGTCGTATTAGGATCAGTACCTACGGTTTAAAGAGGATCTCCTAACCGCGACAACATCCATGATCCCGCCGGGACTCGGAATTCGAAACCTGTGGCACCGAGCGCCACAGCACTAGTCATTCAGCCATCAAGATCCGACAAATGTTTCCTTTCTTAGCCAAATTAAATAGGGGCCTGATGGCCGAGTGACTAGCGCTCTAGCTCGTTACAGCAGGTTTCCGGGGTTCAAATCCCGGCGGTGACCTGTATGTTTGTTGTGATTCGGATTCCACTTTAAAGCCGTTAGGTTCCGTCTCATACTGTGACCGTAGAGCGTCACAGAGCTTCCAATCAGACTTCTCACCCACATCATTCCTAAACTGTAAAGAGTTCCCTTTGCGCGCTAAGAAGAGTCTACTGACGAACAATGAGGGAAGATAACTTCTCCCACATTTGCGTGTCGTATGGAGGATAAGTAGCTAGACGTAGACGTATCTGACAGTAGGTAGACAGCCTTGACCCACTATGGGCTGTCGTGCTGGGGAGTTAGTTAGTTAGTTATGGTTTTATTAATTTCTTTATGACTGAATTCTCTTTTAAGAAAAACTTATTTTTTTTTGTTTATATTATTAACTATACCTAACAATATAAAAATGCTTCGATATGTTTTTTACCTATATATAATTACTTTCATAGCTAACTACCCTGCACTACAGACAATGGCCGTCTGCCTACTCTGGCAGATTCTGACACGCGAGATGTTTTCTTTTTACGGGGTAGGATTATCAGTTCACGCCCAATGTTCTACAAATCATTAGACCATCGGGTCTGATGGCCGAGAGGCTAACGCTCTGGCTTTCGGTATCACAGTTTTCGGGTTCGAACCCGGCGGTGTCATGGGTGTTTGTAATGTTTCTAAATCCACTTTAAGCTGTAAGTCTTATATGACAGTAAAGCGTCACAAAGGGCAATAAGATTTCTTCTCACACACACCACTCCCAAACTGTAAAGGAGCAACCTGTGCTCTAGTCACAATCATGTGGTATGGTGGGGTTTAGTAGTAGTAGTAGTAGCTACCATATTAGACAGGGAACTAGGTTTAAAGGGGATTCCGAAACACTATAACCTCTCCATGGCCTAATATCATGACCTGATTGGGACTCTTGCTTGAAAACCTGGATCCCCCATAGTGAGCCAAGACCTTATGCCTACTGCCAGATTCCGAAACATGTTTTTTTTTTTATAGGGTAGGGTTGTCAACTCCACACCCAACTCTCTACAGTTATATTAAACAGGACACTTACTGTTTAAAGTGGTTTCCGAATCACTGTAAACATCCAGGGGTTAGAAACACGAAACCTGGGACAATCGAGCACTTAGGCCATCAGGTCCCATTATACTACTTTATTTTCGTAAACATATTTTTGACAGTGTCCCTTTATAATTTCCATCAGATAATATAATAAAAATACTTCTTCAGTTTATACCTCCTGATCACAACAGTTTCAAAGGTCTTAAATATAAAACGCATATTTAGGTGTTTATACCACAACTTTCAGTTTTATTTACCAAACACTCATTTTCACACCTTTTGCTTCTGTTTTGTTTATTACGCATATATTTTCACAAATTTTAGGTTTTTTTTTTTTTTATATAGCATGCATGCACTTATACGAAACTTCATGCTCATACAAAATGATGATAAAAATTTCAGTGTAAGTGTAATACAGAAATTTATTTCGAATTAGATTTTCAAAATGTGACTTGTCTTCCTACTGGAAAATAAAGCCTACAGTTACTTTAAAAGGCTGTATTTAACTTTCAACATCTTCTTGCCCTTTTTTCTACACTGGTTCTTTAAGAATAAAGTGGGCTTCGATTGTAGGATCACGAGGAAGGGTTTTTATTCTCCCACATTCTACGTAAACCCTTTAGCGTAAACTCTGAAGATAAATAGTCTAATGTTTTCGCATTGTTGAAAAAATATGTGTTTCTTTTTTTTAACAGCTGAAAGCGATTAAATCGACAAATCCCAGCCAGAATTTGGCCCTAAATTTGTTTGGTAAGATTCTTTATCTTGAATTTACCGTTACTAATTTATTCTGCATTAGAAGATAACGGCTTGGAAATTTCGTAGTTAGGAATCGAGGTTGCAAAGTGAGACAGTTTGGTTCGAAATTAGGTACAATAAATTAGGCAAATCTTAAACTCAGAAGATAAATAGGCTACTGTTTTCTGCATTGTTGGAAAATGTTTTTTTTTTTTTTAACAGATGAAATCGATCAAAACGACAAATCCCAGCCAGAACTAGGGTTCTAAATGCCATTTTTTTAAAGATTCTTTATTCGAATTCAATGCTAATAATTTATTCTGTTTTAGAGGATAACGGTCTAGAATTTTTGGTAATTAGAAATTGACTTTTAAACTGTGAAAGCTTGGTTGTGAAATCAGAAAACATAAATAAGCAAACCTTAAACTTTGAAGATTAAAGTCGACTATTTTCGCATTGTTTAAAAAAATTCGTTTCTTTTTTTTTTTAACAGATGAAATCGATCAAAAACGACAAATCCCAATCATCATTTGGCCCTAAATTCTATTTCTTTTTTTTTTGAAGGTTCTTAATAACTAATAATTCACTAATAATCTTTGAATTACAGGATAACGGTCTGGAATTTTCTGGTGGTTAAAGAATCGAACTTTTGAATTTTGAAAGCTTGATTCGAAATTAGACAAACATTGTAGGATTGCTTTTGTTTCTATTCTGGATACGGATATGTTAAATAAATGGGAAAAATAGGTCCTTCTTATGGTTTAGAAGAGGATGATGAAGGAATCGTAGCTATATTGTTATGTCCATATAAAAATTGAGGTGGCTCCACTGCCCAACTGCAGCGCACAAAAATTGGTCAAAGGACAATAAACTAGTATTTTCCGAACCGAACTAAAGACCATCAAATACACTGAAAATAAGTATTATACAAAACATTCTTTCATATTCCAAAGCTTTTTTTTTAGGATTCTTATTCCAAAGTAAATGTTGTTGTTCTAATGCAGCTGGTAATACAGAGATAGTTAATCTTTATGCCATAAGGAAGGGCTGCACCGTGGATACTCATTTAGCGCTATCCAAAGGGCACGTGTAGCTTGATGGTATGCTACGGACGTACTAGCACTACATCCACAACACTCTACGATCCTATTAGACCGAAACCTACAGTTTACCTACAGTTTTACAGTTACAGAACCTACAGTTTTAGTTTAAAGGGGATTCGAAATACTACAAATATCCATGGCGCCGCCGGGGCTCGAACACAAAACCTGTAGCACTGAGCAACAGAGGGTTAGTAACTCACGGCCATAAGGAAACTCATACAATTGATTCTAGACCAACTAATTAAATAATGATATTTTCTGTGCCAGTGTGTTTGTTTTAGTAGTTGTGGTCATAAATAAGGAAATACAAAAACATCCTTGTTGATCGTGACACGATTATTCAAATTGTAAACATCCATTTTATGAGCTCCGTATCTGGACAGGTGTTTCAGAAAAAGAAAGTCCGTCGTTCTAAGACGTGTAACAAATCTTGCGTGTCACAAATATATAGATTAATAAAAATAATAATGTAGCATCGGTGGTTCAGTGGGAGAATGCTCGCCTGCCACGCGGGCGGCCCGGGTTCGATTCCGGCCGATGCAATACAATTTTTTCGTCAACTAATGTATAAGCTAAATAAGTAATTTATACTTAACAAATAACGAAATAATTCTTACGAAATTTAATATTTTATTTTGTTATACTTGAATATGCTTTTGTTAACTCCAACCGAATAATTTGATATTATTTATCCAGTTTTTAATAACATTAGCTTACATTAGCACATAGACTGTCATACAATATTTTGAAAAGATTAAGATTTGGAATTCCATATTTTCAATTAATTTTCATATTGTAAATAACAATTTTCATTTATTATTTTTATTGCATATCATTGGGCCTCGTGTTCACTTAAGTGCTGTACGTACAGTCTACTGACCAACAATGAGGAAAGATGCCTTTAAATTCGAAGCCGAAAACAATGTTAACTGCCCATATTTTGTGTCGTATCCCCCGAAAATTCCCATCAAGCAGCCCTGGCTCTCGATGCCAGATACGTTTATACACATTGTCCCAATTAAAACCGAATTCCCCTCGTTTCTGGAAGCAGCGACTGCAACTAACGCTGCTCACAGTTTTAAACTGAAGCTTTCCATCTTCTGCATGCTATCTGCGCATGTTACCTCTAGACAATGAGTCGCGTTAAAATGGATATTACGAATCAATCTCTAAAGTTAACTTCTATACCACTTTCTTCTTCAATGGAGCAACAGCCCCATGGTGAACTTTATATCGCAGTTTCCTGTCTAACATGACTGTAGAGCGCAGTGCTTACAACCCTACCCCGTAATAAGAAAATATCTGTTTCGAATCTGCTCATAGTCAGATCTTGATCCTATATAGACTGCCGTGTTGGGAGTTAGTTCTGATTTTGTTAATTTCTTTATGAATGAATTTTTTTATTTAAAAATTTATTTTTTGTTTGTTTATATTATTAACAATATAAATAAATTATTCCATACATTTACGTATATAATTACTATCATAGCTAACTAACTCCAATGCACTAGTCATGTTGGACCATGGCCATCTGTCTATTCTGGCAGATTTCGGAAACATAAGGTGTTTTTTTAAGAGGGTAGATTATTAGCCTTACGCCCAACACTCTACAGTCATATTAGACAAGGGGGCATGATGACCGTGTGTCTAGTGCTCTGACGCTCGGTACCACATGTTTCTGGTTCGAATCCCCGCGCTGCCATGGATGTTTATGGTGGTTCGGAATCCCACTTTAAGCCGTAGCTTGGTCTCATATAGCCGTAGAACGTCAAAGAGCCCAGTCAGACTACTCACACACATCATTCCTAAACTGTAAAGGAGCAACTCAGCTCTGGTGGTGGTGGTGGTGCGGTGCGGTGCGGTGCGGTGTAGTAATAGTAGTATTAGACAGGAATATAGGTTTAATGTGGATTCCAAATCCCTGTAAACATCCAGGGCCCCGTTGGAGCTCGAACCTGAAAACTGTGAAGCCAAGCACTAGTCATTAGGGACCCTTTATACTATTTTTTTTTTTTGCAGATATATTTTTGACAATGTCACTTCACAATTTCGATCAGATCGTATAACAAAAAAAAAAATAATTCTTCAGGTTATACCTCCAGTTCACAACAGAAGTTACCAAGACCTTAAATATATAAAAAAAGTTTTTTATTTCACAGCTCAGTTTTATTTACCAAACAAGCATTTTCACAACATTAGGTTCTGTTTTTGTTTGTCACGCATACATTTTCAAAAAGCTTTAGTTTAGTTTTTTATATAGCACGCATGTTATTTTGTGGGAAAAATGTCCACATACGAAACTTGATGTTCACAAAAATGATGATAAAAATGATCAGTGTAAGCTAAATACAGGAATGTGTTTCGAACTGTAACATAGAAAATAAAATAAAATATTTCTTTCATACTGGCAAATAAAACCAACTATATAATCACTTAAAAAAAACGGTATTTAACTTTCAACATTTTCTTTTATACCTTTTGGAAAATAAATCGTTTCTTTTTGGTGTAAACCGACAAAAATGGATTTTAAAACTCGATCGTGGCTTTCTTTTTTCTACACTGGTTCTTTAAGAATAAAGTGGGCTTCGATTGTAGGATCATAGAGGAAGGGCATTTATTCTCCCACATTCTACATAAACAGCTTTACCTTAAACTCTGAAGATAAATAGTCTACTGTTTTTCCGCATTGTTGGAAAACTAAGTGTTTTTTTAACAGATGAAATCGATCAAAACGGCAAATCCCAGCCAGAATTTGGGTCCTAAATTCAGTTTTTTTAGCAAGATTCTTTATTTGAATTTAACGTTAATAATTTATTCTTGTATTAGAATATAACGGCTTGGAATTTTCTTTTAATTAGAATTAAGGTTTTAAAGAGAGACAGTTGGGTTCGAAATTAGGTACAATAAATTAGGCAAATCTTAAGCTCAGAAGGTAAATCGGCTACTGTTTTCGCTTTTTGTTGGAAAAATATGTGTTTCTTTTTTCAACAGATCAAAACGACAAATCCCAGCCCAAATTTTATTCTGGATTCCATTTTTTTTTGGCAAGGTTATTTATTTAAATTCAACGCTAATAATTTATTCTGTATTAGAGGATAAAGGTGTGAAGTTTTCTGGTAGTTAGGAATCCAGCTTTTAAACTGTGAAAGTTTGATTGGAAATTAGGCAGCTTTATAGGAATGTTTTTGTGCCCACTGCTGAATATGGACATGTTAAATAAATAGGGAAAAAAAGTTCCTTCTTATGATTAGAAGAAGGTGGAGGAGTTTGTTTGGTTTGTCGCTCTTACGGCCATTTTTCTGCCCACTTTATGCTATTTTGACCACCTACATTTTAAAAGTATTTAGAACCTGCATTAACAAATATCCATGCCACCATCAGGAATCGAACCTTAGGTGGAGGGGAAGAATGCATAGTTATATTGTAATGTCTATATAAAATTGAGGTGGTCAACTGTAATGCACAAAATTGGTCAACGATCAACAAACCTATTTTTTTTTTATTGACAGAACCGAAGAAGAAGCTCAGATATACTTAAAAACCAATTATACAAAACATTATTTTCCATATTCCGAAGCTACTTTTAAGGTTCTAATTCCAAAGTAATTTAATCTTTCTTCGTTATCTCTTTTACACCAAAAACGATCCAATAAACCAGAAAATTTCGCATAAAATTTCCCTTACCTTTCTAATGAAACGAACGACAAAGATGCGATATCCAAAAGGACAAGGGCGTAGAGAGTTCATTCAAATATTTCCTAAATGCTTTTATTTACACATTACAAAGACACACAAAATAATATCAGAAAAACAGACACAAAAAAGACCCTGCGTCTACCACTGGAGATTATTAACAAGAAAGTTCTAAAATCCAGTGAAAAAGTACAGTTACGCTGAGAGGTAAAGAGTTCAAAAAGTTCTAGATATATACAACATTTTTGACAATCGCAATAGCTCCAGCCGTGGCCATCTGCCTACTGGGAGATTTCTAGCGAGGGGTGTTTTTTTTTTACGGAGTAAGGTTGTTAGTTCTATGTCCAACATTCATATTGCTGTTACCTACGGTTACCTAGTTTTGCCTACGGTTTAAAGTGGATTCCGAACAATTACAAGTGTCTTTGGTATCTCCAGGATTCAAATCCGAAATCTATGGCACCGAGCACCAGAGTGCTAGACGTTTGGTCACCAGGCCCAAGTAATTTAATACTGCAATTGAATAGCTATTTTTCTTTCTCTAATGCAACTTAGAATACAATTGAAGATATGTTACGGACTCGAGTACACTACTCCCGCAACACTCTACCATCCTCGTAGACCGGGACCTACGGTTTAAAGTGGATTCGAAATTACAAGTTTCTTAGGTATCTATTCCAAATCTATGGCACCGAGCACCAGAGTGCTAGACGTTTGGTCACCAGGCCCAAGTAATTTACTCTGAATAGTTATTTTTCTTTCTAATGCAACTTAGAATACAATTGAAGATATGTTACACTCGGCTACCATCCCGCAACACTCTACCATCCTCGTAGACCGGGACCTACGGTTTAAAGTGGATTCCGAACAATTACAAGTTTTTAGGTATCTCCAGGATTCAAATCCGAAATCTATGGCCGAGCAAGAGTGCTAGACGTTTATGCCTTTTAATCCTGCAATTGAATAGTTATTTTTCTTTCTGATGCAAATTAGAATACAGAAGTTGTGATGCAATAAAAATCTACCATCCTCGTATTGGTTTAAAGTTTCCGAAACAATTATTTATTTATCTATTCAAATCCGAAATCTTATTCGGAGCAAGTTTTTTGGTCACCAGAAAATTAATACAATTGAAAGTTATTTTTGTAAAAAACTTAGAATACACTTATTCATTTCCCCCTCAGTACACTACTCCAAATAGGTATACCGGTAACCTACAAAGTTAATAAAATTAGGTTTGGATCGAAAATCCTGGTACAAACACCCTCCATTAATTTAATGAAAATAACATTTTCTTTTTCTAATGCAACTAAAAAAGATATGTTACGGACTCGAGTACACTACCCCGCAATCTGCCATCCCTCGAACCCGACCTAGGTTGTGAACTTTACAAGTTTCTTAGTGCGTTCAAACCAAATGGCACCGGCATCAGCACACCAGGCCTATAACTGTTTGAATAGTTATTTTTCTTTCTAATGCTAATTAAATAACTCAGTACACTACTCCCAAATGCGTCTGTGGCAATGTGTTTTTCTTAGGTATCTCCAGGATTCAAACCCGACTATCCAGGCTAATAAAATACACGAAAATTATTTTTCTTTCTAATGCTGAAACAATTGAAGATATGATCTATTCTATTCAAATTGTGCCATCAATTTTAACCGAACTTCGGCATCTGGGAATCAGGTGTTTCATCAGAAATTCCGCCATTTATGCCTTTCCTTTTCTGAGAGAAGGTTGTGATAATATTAAAAATCGAATTTATTGTTTTATTTTCATTTTATTTATTTATCTGCGTGCCACAAATATAAAATGACTTATTCATTTCCCCTGTCTACTCTATAAAAGAATAATGTATCGATAACTATGTGTACAAAACACTCAATCCTAAAAACAAACAACAACCGCTCAAATACACTGAAAATAGTGTTCGTCAATATTATACAAAACAATCTTTCATATTCTAAAGATCTCTTTTTATAAATAATGAAATACAAAAAAATATTTTAGCCGATCTCTCTATTCCAAAGTAAATGTTGTCTGGACAGGTGTTTCAGAGAGAAGAAAGTCCGCCATTTTAAGACAGATAGCAATCATTGCGCTACAAATAAAGAGATAAAAGTTAATCTTTATGCCATACAGGAAGGACTTTTTTTAGGATTCACCGCGCTGGTAATTACTTTATGCATTTAGCAACTATCCAAAGGGCACGTGTAGCTTGATGGTATGCTACGGACGTAATATAACACTACATCCACAACACTCTAAGATACTATTAGACCGGAACCTACGGTTTACCTACAGTTTCACAGTTTCTACAGTTACAGAACCTACAGTTTTAGTTTAAAAGGGGATTCGAAATACTACAAACATCCATGGAGCCGCCGGGACTCGAACACAAAATCTGTAGCACTGAGCAGCAGAGGGTTAGTAACACGGCCGTAAGGAAACCTACAATTGATTCTAGACCAACTAATTAAATAATGATATTTTCTGTGCCGGTGTGTTTTTTTTTAGAACTTGTGGTCATAAATAAGGAAATACAAAAGCATCCTTGTTGATCGTGACACGATTATTCAAATTGTAAACATCCATTTTAGAGCTCCGTATCTGGACAAGTGTTTCAGAAAAAGAAAGTCCGTCGTTTTTAAGACGGGTAACAAATCTGCGTGTCACAAATATATAGATTAATAAAATAATAATGTAGCATCGGTGGTTCAGTGGTAGAATGCTCGCCTGCCACGCGGGCGGCCCGGGTTCGATTCCCGGCCGATGCAGTTTAATTTTTTTCGACAATCAATGCATGCTTACTGTAGGAATGGGAATGCATGAGATCTTTTTTTTTTGTAAATTTTTGTTTTTAAATGGCATGTCTGATGGAGCAATTAATTCTCATTGAAAATTCCTCGTGCAACGAACGATTCAGGTTCAATGACTAATATAATCTATTTATTTACAATAAAGTTGGTCATAAAAACATTCACCATCATCAACAAGGCGCAACAGCCGTATGGTGGGCCAAGGCCGTCTACATACCGGCAGATTTCTAGACAGGAGATGTTATCATTTTACGGGGTAGGGTTGTCAGCCCTACTCTCAACTCTCTATGGCCATATTAGACTGGTACCTATGATCTAAAGTGGATTCCAAACCACTAGAAACATCCGTGGCACCGCCGGAACTGAAACTAGAAACCTGATGCACCGAGCGACACAGCGCTAGTCAATCAGCCATCAGGACCCATAAAAATATTAGCACAAGATAAATAATATAGATCACTTTTTTTGAAAACCAATACACATAGTAAAGCTAAAGAAGTAAATAAAATTTAACAAAAAAACGAAATAATTCTTACGAAAATTTAATATTTTAATTTATTATGTTGGAATATGCTTTATATCTTATGCCTAAAACAGAGTAACTTGATATTATTTATCCAAGTTTTAATAAAATTAACTTACATAAGCACCACTGACTGTTATACAATATTTTGAAAAAGCTTAAGATGATCAATTCCCCATTTTCAATTAATTTTCATATTGTACATGGAAATTAATCTGCATATTTTTTTTATTGCATATCTGTGGGGCTCGTGTTCACTTATGTGCCCTACGAATAGTCTACTGACGGACGATGAAGAGAGATAACATTGTTTTCGGCGTCGAATTTAAAGGCAACTGCGTGTCGTATTGGGAGAAAACCGAAAAATACCCATCAAACAGCCTAGCTCTTGATACAAGATACTTTTACATAAACTCTTCCATTTAAAACCGAAGCTCCTCGTTTCTGGAACGCTGCTCACAGTTTTGAACCAGAGCTTCCCCCTTCTGCATGCTATTTTGCGCAGGTTACCTCTAGACAACGAGTCACGTTAAAATGGATATTACGAATCCTAATCTCCAAAATTAGCCTCTCAAACTGTAACCTCTACACTACTTTCTTCTTCAACGGAGCAACATCCCATGGTGAACTTTAAATCGTAGTTCCCTGTCTAACATGACTGTAGAGGGTAGGGCTAACAACCCAATAACGTAAAAGAAAAATATTTCCTGTTTCGGAATCTGCCTGTAGGCAGACAAATATAGCTCATCATTTAAATGTTGAGTTATTGAAGAAGTAGAAATTTTATCATTCTTAATGAACAAAGTCCCTTGATAATATAAAATTTGATCAAATGTAAGATTTAAAAAAGATTGAAAAGCAAGATAAAAGAAAGCAAGGTTAATTTAAAATAAACCCATAAATATTAGTTTGATAAGTTTTCTAAAACGTATTAAATTCTCTTTATATGTGACTGTGACTGTTCATCTAAATAACATAGCAAAATGAGTGATATGTATTCATTTATATTATATAACTAAATATAATATATATTTATATTATATTTAGTCTAAACCTATTGTGCGTTTACAATATATTTTATTTCGAACATAATTTTTTTTTGAAAAAAAAAAAAAAGTCATATTTTAAAGACTCAAAAATTAAGAACTGCCGTTTCACAAAATCATCCTTATTCGCCATCAATGCTTGAAGTTCTGTCTATGTGGAAGGTCTGGGCATATTCGAAGCTTGAGAATATAAATTATTTTTCACATTGTTTTTAAATTGCGAATAATTTTATATGAACATTACAATATCAATATGCATCCTTCATTGTCTTCTTCTAACCATAAGAAGGATATATTTTCCCATTTATTTAACACATCCGTATCCAGAATAGGAATAAGAACAATCCTACAATGTTGCCTAATTTCGAGCCAAGCATTCGCAGTTCAATAGCTGAATTCTTTAACTACCAGAAAATTCCAGACCATTGTCATCTAATACAGAATAAATTATTAGCGCTGAATTCAAATAAAGAATCTCGCCAAAAAAAAACGGAATTTAGGATCAAATTCAGGCAGGGATTTAGTTTGATTAATTTAATTTTTAAAAAAAAAAAGAAACACATATTTTTCCATAATTGCGAAAATAATAGCCTTTTATTATTCAGAGTTTAAGATTTCCCTAATTTATTGTGCCTAATTTTTATCCAAGCTTTCAGAATTTAAAATCACGATTTCTAACTACCAGAAAAAATTCCAAACCATTATCCTCTAATGCAGAATAAATTATTAGCGTTGAATTAAGAATAAAGATTCTTGCCAATAAAAACAATGGATTTTAAAACCAAATTCTGGCTGGGATTTGCCGTT
>BPLR01003954.1:0-45932 GCA_021605095.1 Caerostris extrusa | reverse complement strand
ATATTATTTCTAAGAGTGAGTCGATATTAGCCGCGGATAATAAGACAATTTATCTATCGTTTCTGTACTTGTCGAAGCATGGTGCGTGGTTTTCTTTAGAGTGGGGATGCAATAACAATCTTTCTCCATCGTAAACTGGCGAGGAAAGATGCTCGAAAATATTTGCTTTGCAAAGTCAGGGAGCTCGAACCGGAAATTGATTATTCTGGTTACATCTTTTAAAATTTCAAGAGCTCGCGTGATAGAGCGGCAATCATCTGTGAAATGAGGAGTACTTTTTATTTCACATTGGAAGAGATTAGTTTATATTGTAACTGACCAATGTCATTGTCCAAATGCAGTGTTGGTGGGACAATAAAGTCGTTTTGTCACCAAACTCGATAATAAAAAGCCGTTTGCATCAAGATTACAATTCGCTGTGGTCGTTTTGTTATAATGCTTCCAAATTAAATTTCGTTTCATTCTTTTTTTTTTTTAGATAGAAGTGAATGTTTATCGTTCACAATTAATTTAAATAATTTATTATATTAAAATAAATGGCAATAAAGTTAACAGCAAAAAATACGACTACGATGATGCGAAAGGGATTTTTTTTACTTTTGATATAATGTTTTCTATCTTAATAACTTATATTTTTATTACATGAATCATTTAGCTTCTCTTATAAATTCAAAAAAAACTTTTGCGTATAAAGAAGAAAAACATTTTAAAATAAAATTTTCCATTTGAATTATTGCTAATAAATGACAATTGAGTTATAATATTGAAATATTTATTATTCGCCAATTTTGCATTCAACCTACTTCCACTAAAGCTGTGGAAGCTAATTGAAGGAAGAATTGTGTTAAGTAAATATGGTTAGGTGCAAATTATAATATTGGCTGCGGTTAATTGCCAAAATGTTTTCAGTTTGTTTTTGTTTGCCCGGTATTTTGTATTACTGCATTGCAATATAATATTATTCCACATGTCAGTATTACATACACTAATTTAATATAGTAAAAAGAAGGATTGCATTGGCTCTATTTTTGCCTTTAATTCCTGAGCATAGAATTGGTTTTGTTAAAATTAATAGTTTCAGCTTTCCTTTTTTCAGACACTAAAATCGCTTTTATTTCTATCCACTTCTACTATGTCCCCCAAATCATTATTAAATATGTTAAACAAATCCGGAATTATCTTTTATCATATATGAATAATAAAAGAAAAACTTCACTTTGCAGTTACTATTCTATTTGTTTGGTAAATTCATTTATTATTGTCTTCGGCTTAGTCAATAATAGTTATTCAATAAAGAACAAATTGATCAGTTGTGCCGTGTGGTTACAGTTAACAATGAAAATTATTTTTATAAATGCAGTCTTCAGGCAACACCCATTGGTAAAGTTGTGCCAGCACAACGGCTTAGGGCCGCGAGAAAAAAAAAATGAGTCTGTTTTCACTTGGAATTCGTTTCTTCAGGATGGAAGCATTAATAAGCAAAGAATATCTTCTAATTTTGTTCTTGCCCGAGGGCATCTTTTGGCGGCACATCCTGCATTTCTTATTAAATCCATTTAATTCTCTTTTTGTTCATTTATTTGCGCTAAAAATACATTAAATGAATCGGATATTTCTAGAGTGAGTTGGTAGCTGCGGATAATGGGGCCAGAATTTGTCTGTCGTTTTTCTGTGCGTCGAAACCATGGTGCGTGGTTTTTCTTTAGGTAAAGGGATTCGTTACAAGTCTTCTCCATCAATACACTGGTGGGAAAGTCGCGAAATGTTGTACTTTTGGAAAGTCAGGAGCTGTACCAGAAATTGATTATTCTGGTTACATCAGCTACACAAATTCGAACCCACATGAAGTAGAGGCAGCAATCATCTGTGAAGACTGGGAATTACTGTATTTAATAGGAAAAAGATTTGTTATATTGTAACAGATATTGTCATTGTTAAATGCAGAAAAGGTTGTAGCCAGACAAAGTCTTTTTGGTCACCAGGAAACTCGGATAGAAAGCCATTTGTCAAGATTAAGATTCCAGTTCCATCTTTGGAAACCTCCCGCATTGATACGTTTGTTGCTAAATCTAAATTCCTTACTTTTAAACAACATGAAAGACCGCAAAGCAGAGAAAAAAATGGAGCCCTGTTTTTCCAATTCCTTCAGCACCAGGATAAGAAGCATCACACCACGCAAGAAATATCTTCGCTTTGGTTCTCACCGCAGCACATCTTTGGGAAACGGCGTCCATGTCGCTCATGAGATTTCATTTTGAAGTTCTGCAATTGCTTTGTGTCTCATTCTAGCTGCGATAAAGAATACGTGCCAAATATGAAGCGGATATTTCTGTAGAATTGGTTGATAGCTGCCGGATGACCCTTTGAACACAGTTTGTATATCATTTGTGCGACTTTGTCGAAGCTTCGCTGCTATTGGTGGTCTCTTGAGTAAAGGATTCAATTACAATCTTCCTCAGCCTTCCTAAACTGGCGTAGAAGATACTTGAAAAATATTTGCCTTGGAAAGTCAGGCCCTCGAACCAGAGAAATAGAGGGTATCCGGTTATCTTTTAAAATTCTGAGCCCACGTGATAGAGCAGGAAATCGTCTGTGAAATGGGAGTACTTTTAGTATGTAATGGAAGAAAGATTAGTTGTATGGCTGTGACAGATGGTGTCATTGTTCAAAATGCAGTGTGTTGTGGGACAAAAGTCGTTTTATGTCGCTCAAAACTTGAATAAAGCGTTTGTGATCAAGAGTTAGATGCAATTCTGTTGTAGTCCTTTCATTTAGTGATGCTTTCAAATTAATTCCGCATCATTCTTTTTTTCAGATTAAAAGTGAATGCGTATCGTTCATAATTAATATATAAATAATTTATTGGATTAAAATATAAATGTCAATAAAGCGTAATGATTGATGATGCAGAACGATTACAGCAATTATCCACTGATTTTTCTAATTTTGAAATTTTTGATATATTGTTTCGTAATTTAATTTCTTCTTACTTTTTTTAATGCTTTAGATTTTCTAAAAAACTTCTTTAATTTAAAAAAACTGTGCATGTAAAAAAGTTAAATTTTAAGTACATTTTTATTGAAACTGTGCTACATTAATTTGCTAATGGTATATTTTATGTACATATATTACAATATAATATTGTTCCATAATACTATTTCTGCATACAATATTTAATATTACAAAAAGTTTGCATTGCTATATATATTAGCTTCTGTTTACTTTTGCTAAAACAATTGTTATTTTTTATCTCAATCCCATTCTACTTTGACCCAGGTCATTATTAATAATTGACAAATCCGAATTATCTTTTTCGTCATAAATTAGAAAACAAAATCTTCGTTTTGCATTTACTATTCCTATTTTAATAGGAAGTAATTCATTTATTATTAATCTTCCGAGTTTGTAAAACCAAATCGTATAGTCATTCCAATAAAAATAACAAATTGATCCCACTTGTTGTGCAGTATGGTTACGATTAACGACAAAAATTATTTTCTAGTACCGTCTTTAAATCCTCCATTGGTACGTTGTGCTAAATCTAATTATACTTTAAACAACGAACCGCAAGAAAAAAAAAGTGGACCCCTGTTTCCAATTCCTTCACTTTTAGGATAGAAGCATTAATAAGCAAGATTATCTTCACTTTTGGTTCACCGGAGCATCTTTTGGAACATCCATGTCCTTATGAAATTCATTTAATTCTTCAATTGCTTTTGTTCCATTTACTTGCGATAATACATTAAATGAAGCGGATATTTCTAAGGATTAGTTGATAGCTGCGGATAATAAGACAATTTGTATATCGTTTCTGTACTTGTCATAGCATGGTACGAGGTTTACTTTAGAGTAAAGAATTCAATTACAATCTTCCTCCATCGTAAACTGGTGAGAAGATACTTGAAAATATTTGCTTGGGAAAGTCAGGAGCTCGAACCAGAAATTAATATTCCGGTTATCTTTTAAAATTCGAGCTCACGTGATAGAGCAGCAATCATCTGTGAAAGGCGAATTACTTTTATTTGATGAAAGAAAGACTAGTTATATCGTAACTGATAATGTCATTGTTAAATGCAGTGTTGTGGGACAAAATTCGTTTTGACACCAAAACTCGATAAAAGCCATTTTCAATTCGCTGTAGTCATTCCTTACAACGCTTCCAAATAAATTCGTTTCATACTTTTTTTTACATTGGGAGACAATGTATATCCTTCACAATAAATTTAAATAATTTATTAGATGAAAATAAATCTCAAAATGCAAACTACAAACATTACGATTACGATGATGAAACGATTACAAGAATTATACGATTTTTTTTATTTTAAATATTTGATATATTGTTTTGTATTTTAATTCCTTCTATTTTTATTGCAGTACATGTTTTAAAAAACTTCTCTATAATTTAAAAAAAAAAACCTTTACATCTGAAAAAAGAGAACATTTTAAAAATAAAATTTTTCATTGAAGTTATAATAAATATTTTTCTCGTTTTTTTACTTCATCATTACTTTTTGTGTACCTACATGCCAATATAATATTATTCCATCATATTACTTCATACACTATTTTAATTTTAAAAACGTAGTTTGCATTGAAATATGTTTCACTTATATTCCGAGAATAGAATTAGTTTTTGGTAAAAAGCTAATTGTTAATTTTCTACCACTAAAAATCAAATCTTATTTCTAATCTATTTTTACTTTGTCCCAAAACATCTATTAATAATTGAAACAAATCCGCATTATCTTTTTCTCTTAAATTATAAAAGAAAAACTTCATTTTCCATTTACTATTCTATTTGATTGTAGTAATTCATTTATTATTAATCTTCAGAGTTTATAAAGTCAAATCGTATGAATATTCCAATAAAAAAGCAAAATTGATCCCACGATTAGTGCAGTATGGTTACAGTTAACACAAAAATATTTCTTGTACCGTCTTTAAAACCTGCATTGGTACGTTGTGCTAAATCTAATTATACTTTTATCAACGAACCGCAAGAAAAAAATGGACGACTGTTTCAATTCCAGCACCAGGATTAATAAGCAAATATATCTTCATTTTGGTTCATCGGAGCATCATTTACCAAGCAACCATTTCCCTATGAAATTCATTTAATTCTGCAATTGCTCTTGTTCCATTTACTTGCGTTAAAGAATACATTAAATGAAGCGGATAATTCTAAAGTGAGTTGATAGCTGCGGATAATAAGACAATTTATCTATCGTTTCTGTACTTGTCGAAGCATGCTGCGTGGTTTTCTTTAGAGTAAAGATGGAATTACAATCTTCCTCCATCGTAAACTGGCGAGAAGATACTTGAAAATATTTGCTTTAACTCACACATTTGTTACATGTGGCGAAAAACCATGAAATTGGGCATAAAAAGGCAACTGAAATGTCTCAAACTTGCCTCATTTATGCAATCTACTATGCTTGTCGACACTTAACTATCATCAACTATGCTTGTTAAACGCTTAACATTTTTATCTAAAATGAACTACAACATTATGTGCACACATTTTATGCAACCAATTCTATACTATGTAACCGTGCTTCCTTCTGCATTCTGGCAAAAGCGCCTTCCTTTGGCGTTCAGAAGAATGGTCAATAGACCTCGAGACACTCACATGAGAGAAACCACACGCTTCTATTGCGAAACGTTTAGTTTACAGTCTCTTCATCCCTGGATAAAATATATTTAGCGAATCCCTGCGTATTAGTTGGCCTACAGACTCTCACCTAGAGATCGCTCACCCTGCGCGAATCTATAATTATCCATCTTTAAATGTCTTAAATAGTGTATGTCTATAATTGTATGTGCGTAGTGTATTTGTGCGTGTGTAAATAAAGCTGTGAGTTTTCCAATCTGTGCCTCAAATTTCGCAACCCAACCACACCCAGTTACAATCTGGGTGCTCAACCTGCATACTATTCATTGGAAATTAAGTTTTAAAATAATCTCTACGAATACTATTATTTCTTGTCAAATGTTAAAGGATTTAAAATTTTAATTTACATGGGTTTTTTTTATGTGTTAAACAGTAAAATAAGGATTATGCACTTAAAAATTAAACTTAGAAAATTTAATATTTCAGCATATGTAGTGTGTATATTTCGATGTTATTCTATAATATTTTTAATGCTTCTATAATAATTTAAATTACAGTATATAATAAGTTTCAAAATATTTTATTTAGAAAATTCTCATAGCATTTTTACTTTACAAAACTACCCTCACTTCAAAGAAAATATTAATGATAAAACTTTTTGTAAGTTAAATGCGGTGTATGTAATTTCATTTTCCATCAAATTAGAATGCATATGAATAGCATATATATATAAGTATACAAAAACTAATTTACTTTATTGTTGCACTACATTATTTTCTAAGGTACAAAACAAGTAAAATATTCAGTTTTTAATTAAAAGATTCCTTTTCAAAAGTTTAAATTAATATATAGTTACAAATTTATTTTTATTTGTACATTCTTTCGCTTATTTCTAATAAGTGAAACTACGATGTATTTTATTTTTAATATTTCTTTATTATATTTATTTATTATTTTTTTTTTTTTTGAAAATTGGATTGTTTTATATAATAAATGAATAGACGAAAGTATGTATTTCCTTCTTGTATGATAAAAAGTGAAGTTAAAAATAAAATAAACAAACCATACAACATTAAAGAATTTTCCATTAAATGAAATTTAATTAGTTAAATTCCTAATAAAATAGAATGAGAAAAAAAAAATTATTTTTTATCGCATAAATAATATAATAAATTTGGACTTTTTGATATTAATTAAACATTTCGTATTACTATGATTTTGTAATTAAATGATACGAAGAAACTCAAAAATGTTTAAAAAGAATTTTAAAAATGAAAATTCAAAACAATTAGTATCAGTATAGTTAAATATCAGTACACTCATCATATCAGTGTGATCAAAGCAATTAAAATTTCTTTAAAATTATTTTTTAATATCACATGCTTCTCAAAAACTATAAAACTGAAAATACTTGATATTAAAATGTATGTATAACTACTTATATTGATATTTTATTCTGAAAATTAAATTACAAATGCGCTTACTCAATAAAATTACGAAATTATAATATTTAAAAACATAATAATTATTAAAATAAAATGTCATAATTAATTTATAAAAATGTAACTTTTTAAAATTAAATATTCAGTAGAATTATACTTGTCATGAATTATTTAACCAATTTGCAATATGTCGTATCATTTCTCTTAAGATTATGAAAATCTCATATATCCTTAGTCAAATAGGATAACAAACTCTTTTTTTCTACACTAAGAATTTTAAATTTGTAGATGTAAGAAATTGATGAGAAATATAAAACGTTGGTGTAGAGCTGTATTAAAAACTTTTTATCATATTAAATTTAATTAAATTTATCATATTAAATATATTAAATTATTTTAGTAAATTAAATTATTTATTCAAGCATATAAAAAATTTCAGAAAAAAAGTCGTTTAGAAAATTTATATATTGTGTTCTTATATTTGTATTATAATACATATTTTAATAGCGTAATAAATATACCGATACTTTACATTAACATTTGTATTCATAAAAGAGGAAATATGTTATTGTTCCTTATGCTACTTGGTCGATAGCAACATCTAAACCAAGTCCATGAATCAATGTATTCTCATGGTAGGAGGGATGGGGAGCTGAGCAGCTTCTATTGTGATGGAGCACCCGTAGTTAGAAGTCTGATTTTTGCTCCATGTCGCTGAAGAAGGAGTGCAGTGCCTTCCAGAAGGACATCTCGAGGGAATACCCAGCATTTGAGTATCGTATGGGAGAAAACCTGGAAACCTCACACCAGGTAGTCCGACTAACGAGGAACGATGCTGAACATCACAAATTAATGACTTTTTAGGGGAATCTACCCAGTATTTGCGTATTTGGGGCTTGATAACCGAACCCTGGCGCTCGATACCACAGGTTTCGAGTTCAGTCACGAAGGGGCCATGGATGATTGTAGTGATTGATTCAGAATCCACTTTAAACCGTAGGTCCCGATCAAATACGATCGTAGAGCTTTGTGGAGGTAGTGTTACTTGCATCTGTAGCATATTTTTAAGCTACACGTGCCCCCTGGGTAGTGCTAAATGAGTAACAGCGTTCGTCAGTGCAGCCCACACGACATGCCTACTTCGAGGTTTGTTTAGGCTGCTCACAGGAAAATGGTCAATAAGACAAAGTCCTCAACATAATTAAAAAAAAAAGTATTTGCTTATCGTATGTGTGAAAACCCGGTAAAACTCCCAAAGGTAGCCCGACTAACGAGGAAATATGCTGAACATCGCAAAAGCCATCGAGTCTCCCTCTCCTTTTTGAAACAGAGTCGACAAAGCCGACAGCGAAGTGAACCTCAACTCTAATGCTCACCAGCGGCGTACGTTGCCTTTGAGCCATCATTCTAGCCACGGGTCGGACATCCCATGAGTAGGGCACCACATTCTATAAATATTTAATGTTTATGCTATAGGTTTTATAAGTTATTTAAATAAAAATAGGTTAATGTTAAGAATTGTTTTTTAAAGAACTTTAAGTTAGAGAATTTGAAATAATTCATTAAATGACTGACATTAAAATTAATTGCTTTTTTTTCTTTCTTATAGTTTGCTATTTTCATGATATTTAAGCAATGCCTTAACTATATATATAGTAAAAACGAATTTGAACAAAATTTAAAGTATGCGTAAAAATAACCTCATTTATAAAATACTCGTACTTTTTTTTCCAGATTACTACAGAAACAGAAAATTAAAAAAAAAGTCCGACAAAAAGGAATGAGAAAAAGGAAAGGAATTTTTGCACAGAAAAGAATAACTTTAAAGCTGCCCATTAATTTAAAATACACGCAAAAAAGCGATTTGCTAATAAGACACTTGAATAATTTTTTTTTCCTGATTCGTTGAACGTGAGCAGAAATACTTTTCGAAATAATAAAAAAGGTATTGTGTTAACTTTTACAAATAGAAAACTTTTATGTATTCTTTTTTATGTATATTTTCGAAATCCTTTGGCTTATGTCGCCAAAAAAGAAATTGTTTTTTTTTTTTTTTTAATCAACGGATCAGTATTCTGTAAATGGGCAATTCTTTTTAAAGTATCAAAAAAAAAAAAAAAAAAGTACAAAATAACACTTAACTTAAGTTACAGATTTCAATGTCGGAATTAGTTTAAATTATTCCTACATTGCTAATATTTACCTTTTTTGCAGTATGTTTTTTTAAGATTCATTTTTGTAATATCACTGTAAATGTTTTGACAAAATTACTATACTTTTTTTTAAATGTTTTCCGTATAAAAACTTTTAATAGCATAATTTTTAAAGAAATGTACCTTAATATGCTTTATTTAATTACTTCTCATATTGGAACATATTTGAGAAGATTACTTTAAACCCTTTATTTATTTAAATATACTTAAAAAATTTTTTTAATGCTTTTAATTCTTCTAACTTCTCTGGCGGCCTGATGACCAATTGGCTAGCACTCCGTACCACAGGTTTCGGTTTCGAATCCTGGCGGTGCCATGGATGTTTGTAGTGGTTCGAATCCACTTTAAGCCGTAGATCCCTTTTTTTCATATGACCGAAGAGCATCACAGAGCCCAATCAAAGTTCTTACCCACATCATTCCCAAACTGTAAAGTCAGTAGTTGCAGTAGCAGTAGTAGTGGTTCGGAATCCACGTTAAATGTAGGTCCCGGTCTATTTAGCCCAAACTTTGCACAAAATGATCGTAGAGGAAAAAACCAAACCAATCTAACTTCTCTTAGAAGAAATTTCATAATCCTGTATATTACTTTTGCATTAAGAAAAAAAAAAAATATTTCTCATACGAATTAAATTTTTTTTAAATTTTTATTTATATTTCTCAGTTTGAAAATCAATTTTGAATTCGCAACGAACTTTTGCAGTTAGTTTTAAAAACTTAAACTCTAAACCTAAGAAGGCAATAAAACGTTAAAAGCATTTTTGTTGTTATATAATATAAATGAAATGAAATAACAATCCCCACTATTATAATATTGTAACATTTTCAATATTGTCACGAATAAGGTCTCTACTATACAAGCAAGCAATAATTTCAATATTTTTAAAAAGAAAGGGCTACATTTGTGTGCATTATTCTATATAACAGGTCTATTGAAAATGCTGTATATCTATTTATTTGAACTTTTACCACTTGAAATGTAACCGTACTTTGGTTTAAGAACTTTTGCCTGCACTTCATTGCTGGTAGACACCCGACACCGGGCTTCTATGTCCACAATTTTAATATTATTTTTATCTATATATCATCATTTGTAATGTGTCTAATAAAAAATTTGGAAAAGTATTAAGGAAATATTTGAATTGACTGATTACATCCCGGCCTTTTGGATACCTCATCTACGGTTCATTGATTGGAATAGTAAGAGAGATTTTATACGAAATTATTCTAGTTTAGCGGATTGTTGGGTGAGATGGTCAATTATGGTGAGATAGAAAGCCAAATCAGATGTTAGTCAGATTCCTGAATCAATGGTAACAGATGCATTGTTAGTTCGCAAGCGATAGGGTATTGTTCAACTCCATTATACACAGCTTTTATAATCAAAAGATTCGATGGCTAATGTAAAGTGCATATAAAGCATCTCGCTTCAAAAATCAAGCTGCTTATTGGGAGTTTTCAATATTCACTCACAAATCACACGCAAATGGCCTTAAAACTCCTTCAAGGAACACTTCTCTTCCTTTTCATCCTATTAGGAGTTTATCAAATTATACATGCCAAACGCAAGGTCCACTAATGTAAGACATCAAAATGCATATTTGACCTTCATTTTTTCTGCCGCTACTTAGACAATGGGGCCTGATAGCGAATGACTAGCACAGATATCGGGTTCGAGTCCTGGAGGTACCATGGATATCTGTAGTGGATCGGAATCCACTTTAAACCGTAAGTCAAAATCTAATATGACCGTAGAGCGTTAGAGGTGAGCTGATCTAATATGACCGTAGAGCGTTAGACGGTGAGCCTATCTAATATGACCGTAGAGCGTTAGACGGTGAGTTAACAACCTTGCCCCATATAAAAAACAATACCTATCCTGTCTCGAATCTGCCAGTAGGCAGACGGCCTTGGCCTATCATAGAGATATTGCTAAGGCTAGGGAGACAATGAAGAAGATTCAAATTGTAACTTGTTCTTCCAATAGACCAGAACCATCACTCAAACAACAAGACGCAATTTGTTGAAGTTAATTGATATAAACAAACTAACAAACATGTATGTTAAAATTATGATGAAATAAATTATTCTACAAAAAGTAGAAACTTTCCGTATTGTATTTCTTTTATTTGCTTTTGTTTAAATACAAATATAGAAACAGGAATAAAACATATTACACATATTTTATTCATACTTCTGGTGTTCCATAAATGATACAGTTGAAAATAAGAATTTTCTTTTTCCTCGTAAAAGTCAAAAAAGGATATGAAAGCAAAAACATTACGTGACCTGCGTTTAATAAGACAAACACTTCATACGAAACTGAAACAAAGTGAAAATGGGTTTCAATTTCGTCACTATAAAATAAAGAAGTATGTCAATATTTTTCATTTTATATCATTATTATTGGCCAATAGCATCTCTTATTTGATATTGGAGTTGTTTACATTTGAATTAGATTTTACAAAAGTTTTGAGGTATTGTTTAAAATTATTTTATTTACTTGTAAACTAAACTTTCTATTTGAAACATTCTTTTAAATGCATTTCTTAGTAGAAATAAAACTGTTTGTATTTGAAATACATTTTGAGAAATTTAAACTGGTAACATGAATAATGTAGATAGTTACAATTTTTTTTCACCTTTAAAGAATTGTCCTCATAAGTAAACACTTAAAATAATTTTTTTTTATTTACTTAAATGGCAGGCAATATTTTCAAAATAATAAGAAGAATATTTGTTCAAACGAAGTACGATTTGTTGAACAAATTGTCTGTTTAAGTCGCAAACTTCGTTCTTGTTTGAAAAATTAACGGCAAAATGAATTAAAAGCCCAAAATGTTCATAAAAATTCAATTTATTTTGGGTTTTCGAGAATTTACAAAATTCTTAACATTTATATGACAAATCTGCAAAATTCTCATCGAAAATTATTGTACAAAAAATATAATACTATATAATACTATTAAGATATAAATAAAATCTGAAACTTTATTGAAAACTACTTTTAAATATTTTTAATTATCTTCATTAACAAGTCTTCATAAAATTAAATTATTTTACTCTATTTTAAATGGTTTGGTTCAAGAATAGTTTTTCTGAAAGATGGAAATTTTTAATATTTATTCATTTTGAATTTTTATTTACCTTTGGAGAAACCCTTTATTTGTTTTCAAATTCTAAAATATTTTTTAAATTATGTAACCAACGAAATATAAATTTTAACTTTCATATATAATATTATTTTTAATTTTAAATCTTAATCTATTATCGTATTTAATAAATGAAGTCAAAACTATTAAGCAGCATATAATTCATAAAAATTCTTCCGAATAACGTATTATAATTGCAATATTGTAAATTCTTACACTAATATTAGTCCAATTATAGTATTAATAATATAATTTTTTTCATGCCAATTTACAAATTTATTTTCAATATTTTTCCCTTCTATCAATATCGCAAATCATTTAAAATTGGATACATTTGATATTTTTAATGTTAAAATTATTTTAACTTGAAGTAAAAACAAAAATTTGTTGCAGAATAAGTATTTACTACAGAATGTGCCAACTATTTTATATACCAGACTTACTCATATTTAACTCTATATTATAGTAAACATTGTAACATTAGACGCCCTCCTTAAAAACTATGTTACTAATGTACCATAACTAATATGCTACTGTCTTTTCTTACTGATGAATAATACCATCATTATTGTGGCACTATCTTAAAAAAAACTTAAACTTTTCCAGAATGCTTTGACTAAAGTTTTAATTATATCTTTACTTAAATAAAAATTACGAACCAGTTCGACATTTAAAAAATGTAAAGAACCAGTTTGATCTAAACGCATGAAGTTATGTCCATTCATCATTCGCCATTATTTCCAAATAGCACAAGTGTACATTTTATTTGTAATTTATTGTTGTCTTAAATGAAAAAAAAAAAAAATGGAATTTAAAAATAATGGATCATTTTTCCGTCCCTTTAAAATATTCGACTTTGAAAGAAGCGGTAAGTTAAAATAAAGTCTATCATAATTCGGAATTATATATTTTCGGTTCATAACCACCAATCCCGAATATTAATAATTTTAATTTTATACGCATATATATTTTAGATTCTTAGAAAACCTTTTTGCTGCGTGATAGTGTAACTGCGACCGTACTCACCGGGAACCAGGATGCATAGCAAGCGCAGGAGGATCTGTGTCCCATTCATGGGTGAAGGAGCATGTTTGCCGGATTCCCGCTCCTTCCCGCATCTGTCAGGCGACTGGATGCGATCCGGCGGCCGGACAGGAGTTTTACTTCTTTCGGAGTTGGAGCTCCTGAGGTCGCTTTCGGCGCCTTTTCGCACGGACGCAGCCAATCAGAGGACAGGTCCCGTTTCTCACTTTTCTTTGCTGGCTTTGCACAATGGGCGAGAAAGAAAAGTTTGACGGATTGTTATTTTACTTTCGCTGTTTTTGCGTTGCATTTTTTTATAGTTATATAGCTTTTATTTTATTTACTGTATATCGTTTTCTTTTTTTTTTTTTTTCTTCAATTCCTTCTATTAGCTCACACTCTCCCTATATATATATCTTGTTCAAATTTTCAATCATTTATAAAATACTTTTTATTCTTCCACTCAAGTTCAAATACATTTTTTTTTTTTGAAACTTGTAGTGGATGACACTGGATGTTAATATAGTTTTTTTTATATTAATTTATTAATTAAATTTAATTAATTAATTTTTTAGTTTTTTTTTTTTAGATTTAAGTTGCATGTATCTACCAATAGATGGCTCCAGATAAATTTTCAATCGTTAATCAAATACCTTTCATTCATCCTCTCAAGTTCAAATACATTTTTTTTTTGAACTTGTAGTGGATGACATTGGATATTAATAGAGTTTTTTCACATATTAATTCAGTAATTAAATTTAATTAATTAATTTTAGTTTTTTTTTTAGATTTAAGTTGCATGTATCTACCAATAGATGGCCCAAGATAAATTTTCAATCGTTAATCAAATACCTTTTATTCATCCTCTCAAGTTCAAATACATTTTTTTGAACTTGTAGTGGATGACATTGGATGTTAATAGTTTTTTCACATATTAATTCAGTAACTAAATTTAATTAATTAATTTTATTTTTTTTTAGATTTAAGTTGCATGTATCTACCAATAGATGGCCCCAGATAAATTTTCAATCGTTAATCAAATACCTTTTATTCATCCTCTCAAGTTCAAATACATTTTTTTGAACTTGTAGTGGATGACATTGGATGTTAATAGAGTTTTTCACATATTAATTCAGTAACTAAATTTAATTAATTAATTTTATTTTTTTTTTAGATTTAAGTTGCATGTATCTACCAATAGATGGCCCCAGATAAACTTTAAAAAAAAAAAATTATTTATAAAAGACTTTATGCAATATAGTGAAAGAAAAAGTAGGAATTGACTTAATTTTTTTTTTTATATTACTTGATTTTTTTCATATTGCAAGACTAAAATTTCTAAATGTCCGTACTACAATGGCTTTCCTTCAATACTTGTCAATGGATATTCAAGGTATACATTAGTTAACGAGAATAAGTATAAGATGATCTACTCATGTATAATAAGAAGAAAATGTTAACAAGTAAGAAAATAGAAGCATTTTGAATACTGAAGTTTTAGAATCTGTAAAACTCAAAATTGGCCTGATGGCGAGTGACTAGAGCTCAGTGGGACAGGTTTCTGGATAGAGTCCCGGTGCTAACATGGATGTTTTTAGTGGTTCGGAATACAGTTTGACAGATTGTTATTTTACTTTCGCTGTTTTTGAGTTACATTTTTTTATATTTATATAGGATTTATTTTATTTACTGTACATCATTGCTGTTTTTTCATGTTGCACGACTAATATTTCTAAATGTCCATCCGTAAGACAATGTCTTTCCTTCAATATCTGTCAACGGATACTCAGAGTATACGTTAGTTAACGAATAGTTAACGTTTAGAATAAGCACCAGATGATCTACTGATGTATAATAATAATAAAATATTAACAAATAAGAAAATATAAGCATTTTGAATACCGAAGTTTTAGAATCCGTAAAACTCACAGTTGATCTGATGGCCGTGTGACTAGCGCTAAGTGGGATAGATTTCTGGTTCGAGTACCTTTGGTGTCATGGATGCTTTTAGTGGTTTGCAATACACTTTAAACCGGTCTAATATGACTGGTGGGCTTAGGACTTACAACCCTAACCCTGTAAAAAGAAACCATCGACTTATTCGAAATCTGCCAGTAGGTAGAGGGCCTTGGCCCACCATGGGGTGTAGGGTCAGGAGTTAGTTAGTTAAAACATGGTGCATTCTACAAAAATAAAAATATAACATAAAAACAGTTTAATGGCAAACACAAATTGACTGCTTTATTATTATTGTTCTTTTTTATTTTTCAGTACATTTTTAATAATAAATACAAATTGATCTCAATGAATCTAAGTATTCTTTATATTTTATGAAACAATAAATAAATAAATACTTTATAACGAGGAAATATGCGTGAACCCATTTTTTTCGATGGATTTTATAAGTTTATAATGCATAGCAAAAAATTTATATACAAGGTGGTTATTGTTTAAGTACAGATATTTAAAGCTCAATGTTTAAGTACAGATATTTAAAGCTCAATTATAAATTGTGTATTGGAGCAAACACAACACCATTTCTGTATAAAAACTATTCAAACATTTGAGAATAGATTTTTGAAAAAAATGGTAGAAATGTTCGACACCGAAGACAAGACTGCCGTTGTAGATTGATTTTTCTTTAATTAGGCAACACAACCTGGAAACTTTCACACAACTTATGCTTAACAGAAAGAAACAACGATGACTAATAGCTCTAAGTATTGACTGTAATTTGCAAAAACTTTGCATAAACCACATACTCAAACGTTCTTTAAAAGATAAAATGTTCAAATAATAAGAGTAATTGCTTTTTCTGTCATTTAAATAATAATCAATAACGTACATATTTCCTTTTTTTACAGTTTTTATTAAGCCTAATTTACTGCCAAATTCAGCCTACAATGACGCATTTGCCACATAGATGTCGAAATTGCCCTCAATAGTTTTCGATAAAAATAAATTACCTATAATTTAAATAATATCTATACGAAAATTGTGTTAAGATTGCCTCAATATATTTTTATTTACAATTGAGTTAAAATTAGGTATGTATTTGACTTAAATTAGGTATGTACATAATTTACACTAAGAGATACTTTTTTAAATACATATATATTAATTATATCAACCCTATATTTATTAAAATTGACTTTTATAAATATTTTCAGATTCCGTTTTTCGAAATAAAAGTCCAGTTTATTATCTTTAAAAAAGTAAAATAACAGTATGATGGGCAAATACTATTATTAGTACTTTTCTTTATCTGAATATTGGGAATTATGTTATGTTAAAAAAATTCGTATCATAGTTAATTTTTATGAGGACTTAGCGTAGAAAAACTAGAAGCTGCACAGCTAATTAATGTATAGGTAGTTATAGATCCTAAAATATGCATACAGATTCAATATCTATTAATCTATTTTCAAAGATATACATTTATTTAGGACTAAATCAGATATATTTATACATATCTAGAATATGTCTAAAACGCATATATTATTCAGAAAGAATAATATTTTGTTTAATAATTGCTCAATGCCCCACTAATCTAAAAAAAAAAACAAAAGGTTCAGATCTTATTGGCATAATAAAAAGTAACAATAATATTCGATGGCATTTTACAATATATCCTATTCTGTCATTTTTATTATATTCTTGAATGGAAAATTTGATGAATTCCTGTTCTTTCTTTGAAGATCATGAAGTTCAACCATATACAGAGAGAGTTTTAAAATTTTATTCTAAAAGTCGACTTTATTTCTACTTCCTATATGAATTGAAATTAAGTTCACAATTCAATAATATACAGGGATAATATTAATTGTCATCTATATGGGTTTCGTACAGCTAAGTGTTTTATAAATTGAATCTTAATAAGTATATGGTAAGAAATTCACAATTACTTCAGAATAACACTGATAATGATTACTAACAAAGATTTAAATTTTAAGTACAGATTATACGCATAATTTAAGCAATAATTAACTAATTTTATTATAACTATAGAATTGAATATAATGATTGATGAATATTCACAAGGAAGTAGAGGGAAACAATGCAATTTTTTTGAACCTATATAATAATTTGATTAATCGTATTAGTCTGTGAATATAAATGAAGTTTATTTCTAGAAGTTAGTATTATTAATTGCATTTACTAATTATGTATGATAATTGTAAATTAGGAAATATGTGATAATAATTAATATTTTATTTAATAAAAACGTGGTAATCAGAATTTATAATTAGATATTTTCAGGAACAATTTGAATTTCTAGTTTCAAATCGATAACAAAATTTCAATTTTGGAAAATATATTTCATTTTTACGACGTCTTAAAATGTGTTTTCTGCGCAGAAAATTAATTAAAGAAATTATTAATAATTTTCGTGGTTTTAATAATTAGAAATTTCAAAGAGATAACAAATTATATTTTTCTGTAATTACTTAAAGTAAAAATGAGTGAACAACTAGTTTCTAAAGTCTAATTAAAACAAGTTTTGAATTACGTCTGAGACTTAATTAGATTACTTTCCAAAGAGACATATTATTTTAACATTTTTAATATTTTATATATTATTAAATTTAATTAGAATCTCCTTAAGGTTTTTTTTCAAGTTATACAGCAATTTTTAAAGAATAATCTATTTAAAAATGTATTTCACTTTCATATAAATATTCGCAAGATTTTTTAAAAGAGAATTAATATTTATTCCATTTCTTTTATAGAAAAATGGAAAAATTTGCTATAACTATTATAATAGTGAGATATTTTATTTAACGAGACAATTTGCAGTTCTGAAGTAATTAACGTGAGACCATACCATTATAAATAAGAGATCAAAATTATTCACAAAATTTTATGAAATAGTTAAATTAGAAAGTAATGTTGTAAGGTTCTTACACAGTAAAAAAAAATTTCAAGCAATTCACAGAGCATTTCAATTTTTTTAGTGCTTTAAACTCACAATTGTGAAAATTATTCACAAAGTTTTATGAAATAGTTACATTAGAAGTTATGTTGTTAGGTTCTTACACACAACGTAAAACAAATTTCAAGCAGTTCACAATGCAATGCAATTTTCTTTGCGCTTTAAACTCACAATAGTGAAAATTATTATGAAAAATTAATAGTTACATTAGAAAGTATGTTGTCAGGATCTTAACATAGAAAGGAAGAAAAAATTTTCAATCAGTTCACAATGCAATTCAATTTTTGTGCTCTAAACTCACAATTGTGCTCTACGCTTAATTATAGTAATTGGATTAGATGATCTCTCCTATAATACACATGCTGAATACTTATCTCTGAAATTATTTTTGAAAATATTAATATCTTCTTAATAATAATAACTATCCATAGTAAAATTGTTAATATATAAGAAGTCCTTTATGGACAAAATATTGATATGAATATTTGGCCCATATGAAATATATCCTCTTTATTTAACAAAATATATTTTCCAATGATAATATTTTTATAAGTTAAAAACTGGGGAAAGTATTTGGTCCACTGATATGTATTCGAAAAAAATACAAAATAATAGGTGGATATTTGTGATATTTCATACTTAATGATTAAATTATGGTAGATAATTTTTTATCTTTGACATATGTATATTTTAATTTTACAGGAATACACTGGGCTATTTCACATAAAAATTATATGTATGGAAATTAAAATTAAAATAATAAATGACTTAAATACGTGTCGTCTTCCAGAAAACATTTTAGGGATCATTTATGTGCTGAACACATCAAGTCAAATATTTGTAAAACAACAAGAAACCGCGATAGAATGACTATTCCAGATGATTGCTGTTGACATATCACAAATGAATTCGTGACTGCCTTAAAATTATACAAGGCAGCCCAAAATATTCGTTTTAATCCAGTCAAAATTAGTTTCCACGCTAGTTAATTCGAGATGTTTCGAATACATATATGACATATGAGTATACATAATATTTATTTATGGAAATAAGAACTTTTTTATTTCCAATGGCAAGTTTGCAGAACAACAGATATAAAAAAATACAAAGAACAAAATAGAAACAAATGACATCAGTTAATCCATCAATTTAAATCTGGCTGTCCGAAAACGCCTTCATAAAGAAACAGTAGGCAGTGCAGAACGGGATGGAAGGTGAGACATGACCATTTCTTCCAGGAGACAGAGAGAACCAGCAGCCAGTTTAATTCTGTAAAGAACTGAAGGCCGTGTTTGTAGATCATTTTGCCGTACTAGACGTTGCCCGGAATGTACCACGAGGAGTTATTTACGTTGCGCTCCGGGAAATATGAACTTACTTCATAACTATAAGACTATAAGACACCAATCATAGTAAACCGAAACAATGAATTTTGGAGTTGCACATTCTCTCCACTGAAAGTCCATAGTTAATTTAAAATGTTATACGAAGCACGCGATATTAATATTGCTATATTTTAATATTAACAACGTGGATTATGTATAAATTTTCACAATCAAAACTATGAAGTCAAGTGGCAAATTAACGCTTTTTTTAAAGAAAAATACGACTGTCTTTCGAAAAGATTAATGAATGATTTAAAAACTAATTATAAATCTTCATTTTCAAATTTTGACGACACCGAGGATTTTTGCCAGATCAATATCATATTCAACATCTGACGAAAATTTAAATAATTTATGCTCCACTATTTTCTTATACGGAATAATTTCATCATTATTTATAGAAATTTGTCAATAATTGTTCAGATCAAATACGTCTCATGATAAACATTCCTTTACTGAATAATATATGGTTTCAAATCCCTTTGTTTTATCACATAGCATCACATCACATTATTTTCTAAATGTTTATCACAATCTTAACTAAACTTTATAGATATTTGCTTTATAGATTTTTGTCAATAATTTATCATTAATAATTAATCAATGGTTTATAGATATATTCATGTCTTATAGATATTTGTCAGTAATTGGTTTATAGATATTTTCATGCTTTATAGATATTTGTCACTAATTGTGTTATAGATATCTTCATGCCTTATAGATATTTGTCAACAATTGGTTTATAGATATTTGTCAATAATGGATTTATAGATATCTTCATGCTTTATAGATATTTGTTACTATTTGATTTATAGATATCTTCATGCTTTATAGATATTTGTTAATAATTGGTTTTTACAGATATCTTCATACTTTATAGATATTTTTCAACAATTGGTTTATAGATATTTGTCAATAATGGATTTATAGATATCTTCATGCTTTTTAGATATTTATTAATATTTGATTTATAGATATCTTCATGCTTTATAGATATTTGTCAATAATTGGTTTACAGATATCTTCATGCTTTATAGATATTTGTAAATAATTGGTTTACAGATATCTTCATGCTTTATAGATATTTGTCAATATTTGTTAAAATCAAATATGCCTCACCATATCCATTTATCTCAAACTGTACATTCCATTACAGAATATTACATTGTTTCAAATGACTTTTCTTTATCACACAACATCACATCACATTTTTCTAAATGTTTATCACAACCTTATCTTAAAAAAAAGCTGTGAAGAATCAAGGAAGCATTTATTTATTTACGGAGAAACGTTTCATTTTATTGCGTTTGTATTATTTACTAGGTATAACGGAATGTTATAAAGCAACTCCGATAAACAAATGCTTTTGCTACTCATTAATTATTCCTTTTCAATAAATCACTCACACCAAAACACGTCACTTTTCAATTTAACAAATCGTTCTTTTTTTTTTTTTTCTCACTCTTCTGAATTTTTCTCTATTCAGCAAAAAGAAAAAACGATTTTGAAACATATTTTCGAACATCTTTCTCTAAATCTCAAGAGTCAGCTACAAAAAGTCACTGTAATAACATAAAATGGCTGTGAATTTTCTGAAATTCTTCAAGCGTACTTAAGAATAACGCGAAATACGGAAAGGGAGAGAAAAACTATTCTTTATAGGATAAAAGTAATCCTTCACTTACAAATAGCTTCTTCGAACGTAGTACAAGAACCAAGAACAATAAAAAAAATAAATAAAGATGGTGCAGATCTATATTTATTTTTTTTATTTATAGTTGCTGTTTCTAAAGAAAGCTGTAACGACAGACGATTTTGAGATAGTTATTCTGCAAGGATAAACCAGTCGAACACACCCCTAGTGCCTGGAAAGAACATTTTTCACTACTATTATACGTTAGTTTTTAACTTTTTCTTTTTCTTACTCCAAAAACGATGAAAAAAATGAATTCGTCATATACATTACACAATATGTATGGTATGTTGAGATAATATATATTACTTTTTCGTGTTTTCTTTTAATTTTATTTATTATTTTTTTTTTTGTCGTTTTGAATTTCACGGTTGGATTAGAAGGGTTGTTGAGAAAAAAAAGAAAAAAAATTCTAAGTAGAAAATGGTAATTTTTAAAGAGGGGATTATCTTTAATGAATGAAATTTCATGGAGCACTTTTTTTTTAGAAAAACCATAATAAAAATTCTTGGGAAACTTAATTATGGAAATGAAAGTACTCAAGGATAGAGTAAGAAACAAAAATTGAAGTTACTTTTCTTTTCATTATACATTTTGATGGATTACAATTATTTATATTGTACTTTTTTGTAGAAAAAATTTGCAAAACATATAATTTTCAAAAATATATACTTTAGGTTGTTAACATTACAAAATCACTTTTTAATACACAAGCATGCTTTTTTAGTAAATTAGTGGTTTTTTATAATTAATTATCTTATAACTGTTCAATTGTTTTTATTAATTTTGAAAATGTTATACAACATACAACATACGTATATATCATAATAAGAAAAACTATTCTTACATTTGCTTATGGAAATATTATCAAATTTATTGCAAATTAGACAGATTTGGTGAGAAACTTGCCAAGATATTTGTCAAAATTGGCGATTAATTTGGAAAACCATATTGAAACGATTACAATATTATCAAGAGAAACCATACAGAAAAAACACAGAAATAGCTATTTAGTTGAGATTCTGCTTACGTGCAATGAACTTGGCAAATTTATTTCTGTGACTCAATTTATAAGTAGTTGATGATTTTTTTCTTTATTGGTTTTTTTCTTTCTTTCGTCATTAAAAGTTTGGTTTATCGCTCTACGATGATTTTTGCACACTTTGGGCTAATTAGACCGGGAACTACAGTATAACGTGGATTTCGAACTACTAACAAACAACTGCAATTTTTCAATATTTTAACAGAAGATAAAGTTTCTGTTAAACTTTTAACATGCATGCAATATTACCATGCACAATTGACATTGTTTCTTTTCAACGAAAGAAAGATACACTCACCACTTATACAAAGTATGCAACATTACTATGCACAATTGATAACATTTGTTTGTTTCAAAGTGTTTTTTCAACGATGGTGTGTTTTTTCAACGATGAATATACAATTACCATTTATAACATTCATGAAACCGAAATATTAAAGTCTAGTTGAGATCTAGATTTATCTTTGTTTAGATACCTATTGGATTATTTATGCTTTTGAGAAATACGTTACCTCCTATGTACTACCATATACAATTGATAACTTATGTTGTTTTTTTAAACGAAAGAAAAATACAATCATCTCATCTAAATCGTATGTAACACCTCATACATTAATTTTCATTTCTGAAAGAGTTCTTGGCAAACATTATAAATTGAAACCGAGATAAATTTAGTATTTAGAGGGAGAATTATATCTCCAAAGGTTTAGATTATTACGAATCTAAACAAAGATAAATCTAGTTCATAACAAGAAATTAATACTAGTTTATATGAATTCGGTGGCATTCAAACCTAAATGGATCTCTGTTATCCAGGAATTGAGTATAACTTAATTGAATGCTATTAAAGACATAATTCATGGTAAATATGATGTCTAAAGATGTAAATGCGAACGATCAACATCATAAAAGTCTATTAAAGATAGGATTCAGTTGACATAATGATCTCTTCAATTATTATGCCCTGTGTGTTCGAAGTTAAGTGGGATTATAAATTAACGGCCTGTATTTCACTGAAAGATGATTATATATGTCTATCTAGTACAATAAAGCCTTCATTAATAAGAGTATCTCGTTACTCATGAAATAATGTTGTTGTTTGTGAGAAATTGTATCAGACTGTTCTTTGAAATCTGTATTTTAATTTGGATAACTTGCAATTTAACGTAATTGAATATGCAATTTATAGGTTTAAAGGAGGAGAAATTACAGGTTTATGCAATTTATAGTTTCAAGGAGTTATACTATAAATAATTAAAATAAAAGATTGTATAATTATAAATTTGTATGGAAATAGATATTTTGGAAATCAGTTAATGATGAAATAATTTTTTTTTTTTTACGCACGTGTAAGAGATTATGCATATAATAGAAATACTCATAGTAATATTCTCATTTTAAAAAAAATTTATGATCCATTCAAAATCATTTACAAAATAATCAACATATATTTGTGTATGAAAACGGTATATGAAGTAGCAAATCGATCCCATTCAAGTCTTAACATTTTTTCACAAATCTTTATATAATATTAAAAACATATGCCTCTCACATATTGATATTATTCCGTTTATCCTTAACCGATTAACGATGATGATTTGTTCGTCTAAATTACCGCATCCACATAAGCGCAAACACAAATTTTGTGTTTGCGCACCAAACAGGTTTCCTGCAGTTTGGATGTAGATTGACAATTGGATCTGTCCTAAAAGGTCTTCATAGTCCTCATGGTACACTATATAAATATATACAACTTTGTAAATGTATATGCAACTCTGTAACATATACTACTCTTTATACGCATTCAGTAACTACAAAAAAGGCTCATTATGGTACACTCCGCATAACGATGCGTCTGTCACATATTTGTCATTCTAGTAGACTTGACAAGCAATAATTTTATTTTTAAATATTTCATACTTTTGGTAGCTATTATGATTTCTTATACAAATTAACAATAAAATAAATAAACAATTAATCATTTTTTAGCATTGGTTAAAAATGTTTATGAAACATTAAATTCTTTAAAGTAAAAATGCAGTTTTAAATACTTTTGTAATTTAAAATTTCTTTAAGAAATCGTGTTTCAAAAATAATGCGATATGTACTCGTAATAATAATAACGAATTAACATATTTAACTGTTTATTTTGATTGCAAACCTCTAGAAAGAGTATTTAGAAAATAAAAGGGTCATAAAACATAAATGAAATATCAAATATGGTTTGCATTTCTATCAAAGGAAACAAAATAAAACATTTAATGAAGCAGTCTAAAAAACGTATACTTTTGCAAAAGGAATAAATGCTGAATCTCATTTTTTTTTTCTGTGCCATTACCAAAACCTAGAGAAATAATTCCCTGCTTATGAGCACGCGCTCTTAATAAAGTTCTCGTTAACTCGAGTTCCGATGTGTTTTTAAACGACTCTGTGCGCCATTTCAGTTAGTTTCTGAAAACTCTCTTCTTATGGCAGCTTAATGAAGTCAAGCAGAAATAAAAGAATAATTAGGTAACGCAAAGCAGATTAGCATAGGATTTTTGGGTGCTAATTAGTCCCAGTGGAATCTTTTGCTCCTGATATTTTTAATTGTGTTTTCCACCGAAAAGAGTTATTCTTTCCCTGCTGTTCCCAAAAAGTGATGGTTTATTAAAGCATAGATGATTTAGGAGAAGTTTCTGGGATTGCTAAGGAAATTGTTTTTTATTTCTTTTTCAATTTTTTGGCGAGCCATTCAATTAGTTTTCTTCCAATGAAAGTAGAAAAGTAACTAAGAAATTAATGTTCCTTTTGCTGAATAATAAAACTTGCTTCTGCGAATTTTTTCGATATTTTTTTGTTATAATTATGAAGATATTTTGTTTATTCTTGATTTCTTTCTTGATGTTGTCGTTTGTAAATTTTAGATTAAAATTGTACATTGTAATTTAGAAAATTTTTAAAGAGTTAAACAAATTTAAAAAAAAAAAAAAATTGAATTCTGGAGAGAAGTCGGTAAAGATTGAAAAATAGTATTGCGGAGTTATGTAATACGTAACTGGTATTTATAGATTATTTCTTGATGAGTTTTAGAAATAACTGAATCGTGTTTTTCGTAAAATGTTTTAAGTTGAGGTTAATTGAATTAAAGTTAAATTATGTCAATGAATAAAAAGTTTTAGAAAGAATAGAAAATGTAAGGAATACAATTTTTTTCATCGGTTTAGGAGAAGTTATAAAAACATTTTTATTGATGTTGGCATATTTAGTTTAAAATTAACTTCACCCCCTGTCAACTAAGATTGTGCTTTTTCAACATACATAAATATTCATGAATTTTTTCATTATTTTGATAAAAGATAAAGTTTCCGACAAACTTTTAAACAAGCGTGCAGCATTATCATGCATAATTGATAACTTCTGTTTTTTTTTTTTTTTTTTTTTGCAATGAAAGAAAAATATACACTCATCACTTATAACATACATGCAACATTACTATGCACAATTGATAACTTTTGGTGTTGGTTTTTTTTCAATTATAACATGCATGCTACTTTACTATGCAAAATTGATATTTTATGTGGGTTTTTTTCCAATTAAAGTAAGATACACTCATCACACCTAAATCGTAAGCAACGATTTATAACATCTTTTCATCTTATAACTTCATTTCTTAAAGAGTTCTTGGTAAACTTTATAAATTTAAACTCGAGAAACAGTCATTATTATTAGAAGGTGAATTATATCTCAAAAGCGTTAGATTATCCAATATATATATAAACAAAGATAAATCTAGATATTAACTAGACTTTGATATTAGTTTATATGAATTCGGTGACATTCAAATCTAAATGGATCGCTGTTATCCAGGAATTGAGTATAACTTAATTGAATGCTATTAAAGAACATAATTCATGGTAAATCTGATGTCTAAAGATGTAAATGCGACCAATCAACATCATAAAAGTATATTAAAGATAGGATTCAGTTAGCATAATGATCTCTTCAATTATTATGCACTGTGTGCTCGAAGTTAAGTGGGATTATAAATTAACTGCCTGTATTTCACTGAAAGATGATTATATATGTCCGTCTAGTACATTAAAGCCTTCATTAATAAGAGTGTCTCATTACATTAAATAATCTTGTTGTTTGTGAGAAGTTGTATCAGAAAGCTCTTTAAAATCTGTATTTTAATTTGGATAACTTGAAATTTTACGTAATTGTATATGCAATTTATAGTTTTAGAAGACGAACAATTATAGATTTATGCAATTTAAAGGTTTAAGGAATTACATTATTAGTAATTAAAATAAAATATTGTACAATTATATTTTGATGTGGAAGTAGACTTTGGAAATGATGAAATAATAAAATGGTGTCTTAAGAGGTGAGGATATAACCATATTTCTCAGATGAAAGAAATACTCATGGTAATATCTTCATTTTAAAATGGCTTTTATGGTCCTTTCAAAATCATTTACACAATAAACAACAAACATTTAGATGGATCACATTCAAGTCTTAACATCATTTCATTTATCTTTATATTTTATTAAAAATATATGCTTCACATATTGATAGTATTTCGTATTCGTCTTAACTCATTAACCGTGATGATCCCTTTGTCAGTATTACCGAGTCCACATATGTACAAACACACATTTTTTGCTTGTATATGTGGTTTGCTGCAGTTTAGGTTGACAATTTGATATGTGCTGTAAGATTTATGATATTTTTGATATGTACTGTAATTTCATATCTCTCACTCTGTAAATACATATTCTGTAACTGCATACAAAAAGCTACACTTTGGTACAGTCTGCATAACTCTGTATCTATCACATATTTGATTTTCTAGTAGACTTGACTAACAAAAATTTATATTTAATTATTTCATACTTTTGGTAATTATTCTGATTTCTTATATAAATAAACAATAACCATAAAAAAGACATTACCTTTTTTTAGCAGAAGTTAAAAATGTTTATGAAAGTTTTTAATACTTTAAAGTAAAAATTGCTCTTTTAAATAAAACTTCCGTAATTTAAAATGTCTTATAAAAGTCGTGTTGCAGAAATGGTGCGATATGTAATAATAATAACGAATTTATCTATTTAACAGTTTATTTTGATTACAAACCTCTAAAAAGAGTATTTAGAAACTAAAAGGGTCATAAAACATAAATAAAATATCAAATCTGGTTGGTATTTCTATCAAAGGAAAAAAATGTAACATTTAATGAAGCGGTCTAAAAACGTATTCCTCTGCAAAGGGAATAAATGTTGAATCTCATTTTTTTGTGCCATTAACAAAAACAGAGAGAAATAATTCCCTGCTTATGAGCACGTGGTTTTAATAAAGTTCTCGTTAACTCGAGTTCCGATGTGTTTTTAAATGACTCTGTGCGCCGTTTCAGTTAGTTTCTGAAAAATCTTTTCTTATGGCAGCTTAACAAAGTTAAGCAGAAATAAAAGAATAATTAGGTAACGCAAAGCAGATTAGCTTGGGAATTTTGGATGCTAATTAGTCCCAGTGGAATCTTTCGCTCCTGATATTTTTAATTATGTTTTCCACCGAAAGAGTTATTCTTCCCTACTGTTCCCCAAACAGTGATTGTTTATTGAAGCATGGCTGATTTAGGAGAAGTTTCTTGGATTGCTAAGGAACTGGGTTTTTTTACTTTCAGTTTTTTGACTGCCCATTGAATTACTTTTCTTCCAATGAACGCAGAAAAGTAACTAAGAAATTAATAACGAATGTTCATTTTGCAAAATAATAAAGCTTGTTTCTGGAGGATTTTTTATCGCTTCTTTTTTTGGTATAACTATGGAAATGTGTTCTTTTAATATCAATTTTTTTGTTGCTGTCATTTATAAATGCTAGATTAAAAATGCCGTATTGTAGTTCAGGAACAATGTGATCATTTGTAAGAAAGTATGTCAGAATGATCTTTGAAATCTGTGTGTGTTTGTAATCTATGTTTGAGTGTTTTAATGTAGAGCATTTGAAATATAACATAATTATTCATGTAATTTGTTATTATAAAAAATTATATAATAAATAATTAAAATGATATATCGCTAAGGAACTGCTAGGTAATTGTTTTTTTTTCTCTCTCATTTTTTTTGACGAGCCATTCAATTGGTTTTCTTCCAATGAACGCAAAAAGTAACGAAGATAATAACGAATGTTCATTGGGCAGAATAATAAAGCTTATTTATGGGTGGCGTTTTTTCGATTTTTTTTTTTTTTTTTGTTACAACTATAAAAATAGTTTATTTATTCTTGTTTTCTTTTCTTTTCTTTTTTTTTTTTTTTTTAAATTTTAGATTAAAAATTGCCCGTTGTAATTTAGGAAAATTAGGAAAAAGCAATTGTGGAGTAAGTGTGTAAATGAGTAAATAATATTGCGAAGTGAAATGAGTAAAAAAGGTGAAAAAATAGCATTGAGGGTTTAACTATTATATAACTATTTTATAATGAATGACTTCTTTTAAGTAATGCTGAATAATTTTAATTATTATAACGTTTAAAAGCGATTAAATAACTTTCCCACTGTAAAGCAAGCTTATATTATTAATATTTTCTGATTCCATTCCATTTCTTGCATAAAAACTTTGTATTTGTTAACTTATTACTTTCTAATATTAGTAAAGGTGTATGTTCAGTAAAAAAAAATCAATTTTTGAAATTCATTCGCATCTGTATATTTGCATCGTTCATTCACATACTTCTATACCTACATTTTTTTATGTTCTTAAATGTTGTGCATGAGTTTTTTCTGACTTAATTTAAGCATTCCAAATTAAATTCTACTTAGATACGACACTACAGATTAGATTCCAGATCTTCCATGTTCGAATATTTTTAAATATATATAATGCCCTTGAAAAGACATTATTTGACAAGTATTTATTAACCTCAAATGTATTTCAAAGTTACTAAACAATTTATTTGAAAAAGCTTAATCTTGTGTAACTTATTAGATTAAGTAACGAATCAATATTTCTTATTTATAAATTTCCGGAAAAAATATTCTTACAAACTCTTCTACAATATTACCTCTAGTTTTTTCCCTTCAGAAGATAACAGAAAAAAATAATATAACGAAAAGGATAAAAGTACTAAAATAAATATATAAAGAAACGGAATTATAATGCAAATGCAAGCACCTCAAACCTTAGAGACAGCTCTCAGAGAAAAAAGAAATCTATTTATTTTGCTTATGCTTTTCCTGAATCGACAGATTTCCCTAAAAATCCTTCCAGATTTTCCCAGACGTGGATCCAAACAAGGAAAACAATTTTTTTCATTCCTTTTCTCCCTTTCTATTGTTCAGTACTCATGCTGTATTTTCAAAATTACGATTAGGGAAAACGTGAAAAGAATATTTTTTTCCCCTATCTATTCAACAGAAAAACCAATGTTAATATTAAATTCAAACTATTAGTGAAATTTTATTTAATTTATTTTCACAATTTTTGCTACATTTTGTGTATTCTTATAAATGCTGTAAACGACATGAATAATTATGATTTAGCAATATATTTACTTATTACTTTTAACTAGAATCATTAAAGACTAATTCCAACATATAAGCTTATGTAAGAAAATTGACTATAAATCAAAAATATATTTTACAATTTGCTCTGCATCAAAACGGTTTGTTAAGAAACAGTTTAAATAAGCAGTTCATGTTCTTTTCTCTGACTGCACGTATAGCAAGATAATTTGTAATTTCTGTGATTTGGTTCAATATTTCTATTATTCTTTTTATCTCATATTTATTTGAATTGTCCATTAAATCATTTAAGAAGTAATTATCAAAATGTTTAAGAATCTTTTTTTTTTTTAAATTATTTGACACCATACTTGTTTTTTTTTAATCTCTTTATATTTATTTATTTTTAAATTAAAATTTGACTGTAATTAAAACAGAAATGCCAATTTGTTGGTATAAAAGTCAATTTTTTTTTTATATATGGTAGGCAATTGGAATGATATTAATCTTCTATTAGGGCGGATGTGTAGCAGATTCATAGTTACCACGGGGACCTGATAGTTGTACCCGTATTACTTCACATGATTTGGAACGAATATCTCTGGAAGATTCGAATCCTCCTTCTATAGCCCAATTGCAATATTTTCCATTTTATAATTAAATTTCTTCAATGGAGAAGAGAAGACATTTCCCCTTTGTCATTGTTCGGCCATCGCGTCTCCCTCTCATCTCATCGAATGTACTGGTGCCTCTGTGAGACAATTGTTGAATGTGGGGAGGACCGTTTACAATCTATTGATGCAGCATGATCTACTGGACTTGGTTTAGGATTCTAAATCAAGGGGATAAGCAACAACATCATAATTAAATTTCGTCTAAGTTGTGAAAGATTTCGATTTGTTTTCATTCACGTTAATTTCACTCCCTTCCGAAATTTTATGCACTATCCATCAAAATTCTCCGGCTTCACAGCCTAAAATAAATATTTAAATTCTGTCACAGTTCAAAGATATTTCATTCATTATTTTAAATTGATAAAAAAAAAAATTTTAGTTTATTAAACACATAACTGGTATCTACAGATTATTTCTTGATGAGTTTAAGAATTAATTGAATCATGTTTTTAGGTCTTTTTCTTATAATTTTTGTTTTGAAGAGGCTACTTGAATGGAGGTTAAATTATGTGAATGCATAAAGAAATCTTAGTAAAGTTTCTCATTGGTTTGAACCACAATATAGAGAAGGAGTATAAAATGCAAGGAACAGAATTTTATTTTTTTTTTTAATAAGTTATAAAGATATCTTTATTGAAGTTGGTATTCTAAACAAGAAAACTGTTTATAAACATGATATTAAAACATGGTATGGCATATCTATCAAATATCATAGTGTTAAGTCTAGGAAACACAAAATAATAAAATATTATTGTTTAAAAAAATGGATTTCCAAACATGTTGTATCGTTCTCTTTTCAAAAACATTTCTCATTTCCATTTGGAAATCTAAACGAACAAAGAGAAAGGTATAGTAAAGAAATTATGTTTTTTTTTTATATACATCTATATATTTATCTGTCTTAAAATATACTAAGCAAAAATGTAAATAGAGCACATTGACACTTGAAATTATAGAATTAATTAATTAAAATCAACCAAAATTATAATAGCCTTACACAAAGTGAATTACCTTAACATGAAAATAAAATTGATAAACGTGGTGAGCTGCTATCAATGAATTAATCATCGATTTTACATCGGCAACAGTATTCTTAAATCACCGTCATTCGCTAATTGCAGTCGTATACTTTCTTTATTTCCTTTTGTGTGTGTGTGTGTGTGTGTGTGTGTTTATAAATTTTTGACCCTCACTGAAGATCGTTCCACTGAATATGAAGAAAGGAATGCAATTAAAAACTTTTGTGTTACATAATCCAGAATTAACTGTTGGTATTTGTTTTTTTAGCCAAAATTGCTGATGTCTGTCTTTGAAAAGTCATTGAATAATTTTTTCTAATCTTTTTATATTTTCGTAGTAACCTTGCTTTTATTAAATGACACAAATACAACAAAGATTACTATTATTCCTTCCCCGTTGATTATTCCACTTATGAATCACTTTAGGAACCAGGACTTTGAAGTGAAGGAATAGGTGAAGAGAATTTAATTAATATTTCAGGGGTGAAAACTTCTTGAAGCATGGGAATTTTTAGTTTAGATTAATTGTCTGGATTATATATAATCTTTCCTAAATCAGAAATTAAGAGCTTAAATTGTAAGAGTTTCTCCCGTATATTAATATGGGATATATTATTTTAAGTATTTGTAATATAATGCCTTAAACCAAAATTGCATATACTATTATGCTAAATTTCATGCTCCAAAAATGAAAACACAGATTTCAAACACCATTTTGATACACTTTCTTACAAACGACGAGATTATTCCTGAATCTGCAAAATCTGAATCTCTTAATCTGACATTTATAAACAAAAGCAAATTAAATCGAGGTTTAAAAACAAATTTCCATAGCTACAACAAAAAAAGAATCGACCCCCCGCCAAAAAAAACAAGCTTTATTATTCTGCAAAAAGAACATTCGTTATTATATTCTTAGTTACTTTTTTTCTGCATTCATTGAAAGAAAACTAATTGAATGCTAGTAAAAAAAACAGAAAAGGAAAAAAACCAGTTCCTTAGCAATCCAAGAAACTTTTTCTAAATCAGCCATGCTTCAATAAACCATTCCTGTTTGGGGAACAGCAGGAAAGAATAACTCTTTTCGGTGGAAAACATAATTAAAAATATCAGGAGCGAAATATTCCACTGGGACTAATTAGCACCCAGAAATCCCATGCTAATCTGCTTTGCGTTACCTAATTATTATTTTATTTCTGCTTGACTTCATTAAGCTGCTATAAGAAGAGAATTTTCAGAAACTAACTGAAACGGCGCACAGAGTCATTTAAAAACACATCGGAACCCGAGTTAACGAGAACTTTATTAAGAGCATGTGCCCATAATCAGGGAAATTATTTCTCTCGGTTTTTGGTAATGGCAGAGACAAAAAAATTAGATTTAGCATTTATTTCCTTTGCAAAGGAATAAGTTTTTAGGTTACTTCTTTAAATGTTTTATTTTTTTATCTTTCATAGAAATTCAAACCAGATTTGATCTATTATTTATGTTTTATGACCGTTTTAGTTTCTAAATACTCTTTCTAGGTATTTGTAATCAAAATAAACAGTTAAATATGCTAATTCGTTGTTACTATTACATATCGCAGCATTTCTGACACACGATTTCTAAAAGAAATTTTAAATTACAAAAGTTAAAAGAGCAATTTTTATTTTATTGAATTAAAGCCATGGTAAACATTTTTTTTTATTTCAGCTAAAAAACCATTGATTGGTTATTGATGGTATTTAGTTTAATTTATATAAGATGCCATAAAATTACCTAAAAATATAAAATAATTAAAAATATATTCTTTCTAGTTAAGTCTTCTATAAAACTAAATATGTGAGCAATACAGCGTTATAAAAAGATCTTACTATGACAGAACCTTTTTTGTAGGCAGTTGAATGTGTTTATACAGAGTTGTATATGTTACATATGTATTTACAGATTTGCGTATACTTACAGAGTGTGCAATGAGGACTACGAAGACCTTTAGAACATATCAAATTGTCAAGCTACATCCAAACTGGTTTGGTATGCAAATACAAAATTTGTGTTTGCGCATACGTGGACGCGGTAATCTAGACCAACGCATCATCATGGTTAATTAGTTAAGAAGGATACGAAAAATATCAATATGTGAGAGCCATATGTTTTAATATCATATAAAGATATATGAAATGATGTTAATGTATAAATGTGATCACTTTGCTACTTCATTTACAGTTTAAATACACAAAATTTTGTTGATTATTGTGTAAAGGATATTGAAGGAATCATAAAATTCATTTTAAAATGAGGATATTATCATCATTTTCTCTTTATCTGAAAAATACTCATGGTAACACCCTCATTAAAATTACATTAAAGAATACACCTGCTTTAAAAAAAAAGTTTTATTATTTCATCATTAACTGATTTCCAAAACATCTTTCATATCAAAATATAATTATACAATATTTATTTCAATTATTTCAATTATAACTCTTAAAACCTATACATTGCATAAACCTATAATTGTTCCTCCTTTAAACCTATAAATTACAGATGCAATTGCGTTAAATTTCAAGTTATCCAAATTAAAATACAGATTACAAAGAGCATTCTGATACAATTTCTCACAAACAACAAGATTATTTCATGAGTAATGAGGCACTCTTATTAATGAAGGCTTTAATGTACTAGACGGACATGTATAATCATCTTTCAGTGAAATACAGGCTGTTAATTTATAATCCCACTTAACTTCGAGCACACAGTGCATAATAATTGAAGAGATCATTATGTCAACTAAATCCTATCTTTAATAGACTTTTATGATGTTGATTGTTGGCATTTATATCTTTAGATATCAGATTTACCATGAATGATGTTCTTTAATAACATTCAATTAAGTTATACTCAATTCCTGGATAACAGATATCTATTCAGGTTTCAATGTTAAAGAATACATATAAACTATTATTAAAGTCTAATTATGATCTAGATTTATCTTTGTTGGACATATTGGATTATTTAAGCTTTTGAGATATACGTCAAATCCTAAATACTAAGTGTTTCTCGTGTTTAAATTTATGAAATTTACTAAGAACTCAGTGGGAAATGGAAACAGATGTATAAAGTGCTATCTACGATTTAGATGTTTATCTTTCTTGGGTTGAGAAACCAATTACATAAGTTATCAGTTGTGGTTTGAAAATGTTGCATGAATGTTATAAATTTGCCGGAAACGTTATCTTTTGTTAAAATAATAAAACGTTTCATGAATATTTATATGTGTTGAATTAACACAATTTTAGTGGGCAACGGGTGTTATTCCTGGATAACTATTTTTCATTTTTTACTCACACAATTCGCAATATTATTTTTTTCACTTTACTCATTTTATACTGCAATACTACTTTTTCACTCTTTTATCACTTCACTCCTCCATAGTATTTTTTTCACCCTGTAATCACTTCACTCCTCAATACCTTCCTTCACTCAATCCGCAATAATTTTGTATCTTATTTTTGTGATTCTTTAAAATTTTCCTAAATTACAAGATGCAATTTTTAATTTAAAATTTATAAACACCAACAACAAGAAATCGAGAGTAAAAAAATATTTTCATAGCTATAATAAAAAAGATTCAAAAAATACCCCAGAAACAAGCATTATTATTCTGCAAAATAAACATTCGTTATTAATTTCTTAGTTACTTTTCTGCGTTTATTAGGAAAACTAATTGAATGGCTAGTCAAAAAACAGACAGAGAAAAAAACCCAGTTCCTTAGCAATCCGAGAAACTTCTTCTAAATCAGCCATGCTTCAATAAACTATCACTGTTTGGAGAACAGCAGCAGGGAAGAATAACTCTTTTCGGTGGAAAACATAATTAAAAATATCAGGAGCGAAATATTCCACTGGGACTAATTAGCACCCAGAAATCCTATGCTAATCTGCTTTGCTTTACCTAATTATTCTTTTTATTTCTGCTCGACTTCATTAAGCTGCTATAAGAAGAGAATTTTGAGAAACTAACTGAAACGGCGCACAGAGTCGTTTAAAAACACATCGGAACTCGAGTTAACGAGAACTTTATTAAAAGCACGTGCCCATAAGCAGGGAATTATTTCTCTCGGCTTTTGGTAATGGCACAGTAAAAACGAGATTCAACATTTATTCCATTTGCAAAGGAATACGTTTTTAGACTGCTTCATTAAATGTTTTACTTTTTTTCTTTTTGATAGAAATGCAAACCAGATTTCATCTTTTATTTATATTTATGACCCTTTTATTTTCTAAATACTCTTTTTAGAGGTTTGTAATCGAAATAAACTGTTAAATATGTTAATTCGTTATTACTATTACATATCGCAGCATTTCTGAAGCTCGATTTCTAAAAGAAATTTTAAATTACAAAAGTTAAAAGAACAATTTTTATTTTATTGAATTAATACCATGGTAAACATTTTATTTTATTTCAGCTAAAAATCCATTGATTGGTTATTTATGGTAATTAGTTTAGTTTATATAAGAAGTCATAATAATTACCAAAAAATATGAAATAATTAAAAATATATTCTTCCTAGTCAAGTCTACTAGAAAGTCAAATATATGATGAATATAGCGTTGTGAAGAGTTTACTATGAGGAACCTATTTGTAGGCAGTTCAATGTGTTTATACAGAGTTGTATATGTTACACATGTATTTACAGATTTGCGTATCCTTACAGAGTGTACAATGCGGACTACGAAGGAATTTTAGAACATATCAAATTGTCAATCTACATCCAAACTTGTTTGGTATGCAAATACAAAATTTGTGTTTGCGCATATGTGGACGCGGTAATCTAGACCAACGCATTATCATGGTTAATGAGTGAAGAAGGATACGAAATAATATCAATATGTGAGAAGCATATGTTTTAATATCAAATAAAGATAAATGAGGTTAATGTATAAATGTGATCACTTTGCTACTTCATTTACAGTGTTTAAATACACAAAAGTTTTGTTGATTATTATGTAAAGGATATTGAAGGAACCATAAAATTCATTTTAAAATGAGGATATTATCATGAGTATTTCTTTTATCTGAAAAAATACTCATGGTAACCTTCATTAAAATTACACTAAACAATACACCTGCTTAAAAAAAGTTTTATTATTTCATCATTAACTGATTTCCATAACATCTTCTTCCATATCAAAATATAATTATACAATATTTATTTTAATTATTTTTAATGTAACTCTTTAAAACCTATACATTGCATAAACCTATAATTGCTCCTCCCTTTAAACCTATAAATTACACACATGCAATTGCGTTAAATTTCAAGTTATCCAAATTAAAATACAGATTTCAAAGAGCATTCTGATACAACTTCTCACAAATAAAGATTATTTCATGAGTAATGAGATACTCTTATTAATGAAGGCTTTCATGTACTAGACGGACATACATAATCATCTTTCATTCAAATACAGGCTGTTAATTTATAATCCCACTTAACTTCGAGCACACAGTGCATAATAATTGAAGAGATCATTATGTCAACTGAATCCTATCTTTAATAGACTTTTATGATGTTGATTGCTCGCATTTATATCTTTAGACATCAGATTTACCATGAATTATGTTCTTTAATAGCATTCAATTATATTATACTCAATTCCTGGATAACAGATATCCATTCAGATTTCAATGTTAAGGAATACATATAAACTAATATGTATTCTTTAATATATAATATAAGTCTAATTATGATCTAGATTTATCTTTGTTGAGCATATTGGTTTATTCAAGCTTTTGAGATATACGCCAACTCCTATATACTAAGTATTTCTTGTGTTTGAATTTATAAAGTTTACTAAGAACTCAGTGGGAAATGGAAACAGATGTATAAAGTGTTATCTACGATTTAGATGTGGTATCTTTCTCGCGTTGAAAAACCAATTACATAAGTTATCAGTTGTGCTTGAAAATGTTGCATGCATGTTATAAATTTGCCCGAAACGTTATCTTTTGTTAAAATAATAAAACGATTCATGAATATTTATATGTGTTGAATTAACACAATTTTAGTGGACAACGGGTGAATTTAAACTAAATACTCCATCAACAATAAAAATGTCTTTATGACTTTTTAAAAATATGAATAAAATTCTGTTCATCACGATTTCTATTTTTTTTCTATATATTTTGACTCGAATACATGAGAAACTTCAGCAGGACTTTTTATGCATTTACATAATTTAACATCAATTCAATTAACTTCTTCCAAAAAAAATACGAAAAATATGATTCAATTAATTCTAAAATATCAAAAAATAATCTATAAATACCAGTTTCCTATTCAAATTATTTTATTAAATTCATTATTTTTTATCAATTTAAAATAATGCGTGGTTTATTTTTGAATTGCGACAGAATTTAAATGTTTATTTTAGTCTTTGATTCCGGAGGATTTTAGTGGATAGCGCAGTAAATTGCGGAACTGTGAGAAATTAACCCGAATGAAAACGAACCGAAATCTTTCACGACTTAGACAAAATTAAATTATAAAAAGGAAATTCTTGCTATTATGCTGTAGAAGGAGGTTTCGATCCTTCAAGAGACATTCATTCCATATTATGTAAAGTAATACGGGTACAATCTATCTGGTTCCAGTGGTAACTTTGAATCTGCTGTTCTAGAAGAATAATATCATATCAACTGTCTGCCAATTGAAAAAAACTTAGCTTTAAAGTTAATAAATGGCCATTTGTATTTTAATTACAGTCGAATATTTGATTTAAAAAAGGAGTAAATAAAAAGCAAGTAAAGAAACAAGGATGGTGTCAAATAATCCCTACAAAGGTCTCAAAACTTTAGTAATTACTCCTTAAATCATTTAAAGGAAAATTATTAAAATTTCATTTGCACTTATTGCTCTTGCAATCTTTTTTTGCATCTTGCGATCTTGAAAATTTTATTATTTATTAAATTAGAAGGATGTTAAATGTCTTGTATTCCCCGGTATAAAAGATAGCAATTTCATATTTGAAACAAAACAGTTATTTAAAAATGTGTATAAATTTTACTATGATTATTGGTTAGCAATATTTTGTTATAAAACGACATTTTCATAATTTAACATGCGATTATTATGTGTTATTGTTCTTGTTTTATATTTTACTCTCGTGTGTAAAAAAGTACCCAAATAATTTTATATCATTTTATGCTCGCTTATGGATTTATTTCGCTTTCCTTAGCATAGACACGGCAAGCTTCAGTTTCGCTTATAGTATAATTATTTATTTTTAGAATTGCCTATAGAACTTACCTATTATTCTCTTATAGAATTGAACTGAGCTCTCCAGTTTCGAATTCAAATATTCATTTGTCTTTGAAACTGATTTTGTAAACTATCTTAATCAAAGGTCAGATCCATTAAAACGCAGATTCCTGATGGTCAATTGACCGTGGGAATCACAAGCTTCAGGTTCAATCTCCTGCGGTGGCATGAATGTTCGTTAGTGATTTCGGAATCCACTTTAAACTGTAGGTTCCGGTCTAATTAGGCCACATTGTGCTTAAAATGACAGTAGAGCGACAAATCATTAAAATACATAACCTTTATGTAATATTTAATGAATCAATTTAAAGCGTTTAATTGGAATTTATTTGTAAATCATGTTTAAGTCGTTCACTTTAAAAATTTCAAAAATTGTTGTTATTGAACATACAGATGAACAAATTATTAGAATTTAATAATCTAGCCAATACAAAGTTTTATAAAAAAAAAAAGAATTGGAATCAGAAAATATCAATAATATATGCTTGCTTCACCAATGGCACAGTTTTTTTATAAATTGTAAAATGCTATAATAATTAAAATTATTCAGCTTTTTACTTAAAAATATTATTTCGATATAAAATGATTAAACCTGCAACACTATTTTTTTACTTTTTGCTGACTCGATCCGCAATACTATTTTTCACTCTTTAATCACTTCACTCCTCAATACATTCATTCACTCAATTCACTCATTCCGCAATAATTTTGTATCTTACTAATTTTTTATCTTACTTTTTTTAAATTTTCCTAAATTACAAGGTGCAATTTTTTGCAATTTTTAATCTAAAATTTATAAACAACAACAAAAAGAAATCGAGAGTAAAAAAATATTTTTATAGTTATAACAAAAAGAATCGAAAAACTCCAGAAACCAGATTTATTATGCAGCAAAATGAACATTTGTTATTAATTTCTTAGTTACTTTTCTGCGTTCATTGGAAGAAAACTAATTGAATGGCTAGTCAAAAAACTGAAAGAAAAAAACTGTTTCTTAGCAATCCCAGAAACTTCTCCTAAATCAGCCATGCTTCACTAAAACCACCACTGTTTGGGGAACAGCAGCAGGGAAGAATAACTTTTTCGGTGGAAAACATGATTAAAAATATCAGGAGCAAAAGATTCCACTGGGACTAATTAGCACCCAAAAATCCTATCCTCATCTGCTTTGCGTTACCTAATTATTCTTTTATTTCTGCTTAACTTCATTAAGCTGCTATAAGAAAAGAGTTTTGAGAAACTAACCGAAACGGCGCACACAGCCATTTTAAAACACATCGGAACTCGAGTTAAAGAGAACTTTATTAAAAGCACGTGCCCATAAGGAGGAAATTATTTTTCTCGGTTTTTGCAATGGCAGAGACAAAAAAATGAGGCTCAACATGTTTTCCTTTTGCAAAGGAATAGTTTTAGACTGCTTCATTAAATGTTTTATTTTATTTATTTGATAGAAATGCAAACCAGATTTGATCTTTTATTTATACTTTATGACCCTTTTACTTTCTAAATACTCTTTCTAGAGGTTTGTAATCAAAATAAACTGTTGAATATGTTAATTTGTTATTATTATTATCTATCGCAGTATTTCTGAAACACGATTACCAAAAGGAATTTTAAATTACAGAAGCTTTTATTTTAAAGAATTAAAGCTATCGTAAACATTTTTTAACTTCGGTTAATAAAATGTTCATTGATTATTTATAGTAATTATGTTAATTTATATAAAAATTCCTAATGATTACCAAAATATGAAATATGTACAAATATATTCTTGCTAGTCAAGCCTCTAAAAAACCCATTATGTGACACAGAGTTATGCAGAGTGTACAATGAAGAATCTTTTAATGCAGTTACTGGATGTGTATATATAGAGTTGTATATGTTACAGAGTTGCATATGTATTTACAGAGTAGCATGTACTTACAGAGCGTGTCATAGGGTCTTTGAAGACTTTTTAGTACATATCAAAATGTCAATCGACATCCAAACTGCAGAAAACCACACAGTATGCCAACACAAAATTTGTGTTTGTGCATATGTGGCCGCTGTAATTTAGACAAACGGATCACGATGATTAATGAGTTAAGAAGTATACGAAATAATATCAATATGTGAGAGACATATGTTTTTAATAACATATAAAGATACATGAAATGATGTTAAAAACTTGAATGGCATCACTTAGCTATTTCATTTACAGTTTGGATACGCAAACGTTTGTTGATTATTGTGTAAATAATTTTGAAATGATCATAAACGACATTTTAAACTGAGTATATCACTATGAGTAATTCTCCCATGTGTAATTTCTTGCACCTACTTGTAATATGACTCCTTAAACCTATAAATTGCATAAACCTATAATTACACCTCCTTTAAACATATTAATTACATATGGAATTTCGTTAAATTCAAGTTATCCAAATTAAAACACAGATTTCAAAGAGAATTTTATTCAACTTCTCATAAATAGAAAGATTATTTCATGAGTAATGAGATACTGTTATTAATGATGGCTTTAATGCACTAGACGGACATATATAATCATCTTTCAGTGAAATACAGGCTGTTAATTTATAATCTCACTTAACTTCACACAATGCAAAATAATTGTAGAGATCATTATGTCAACTGAATCCTATCTTTAATAGACTTTTATGATGTTCATTGTTCGCATTTACATCTTTAGACATCAGATTTACCATGAATTATGTCCTTTAATAGCATTCAATTAAGTTATACTCAAATTCTGGATAACAGGTTTCAATATCCCCGGATTCATATAAACTAATATTAAAGTCTAGTTATGATCTAGATTTATCTTTGTTTAGGTACATATTGAATTATTTAAGCTTTTAAGATATGTCCCCTCCTAAATATTAAATGTTTCTCATGTTTAAATCTAGGAAATTTATCAAGATTTCTTGAATATCTTACATTTGTCGTCTTTTATTCGGCAATGCAGTCCAGCTTACGGATTTATTGTTCATAGCTTGGCATAGACAAGGCAGTCTTGGTTCAGTTTCGCTTATAGTATTATTATTCGTTTACAGAATTTCTTATAGAATTAAACAATTATCCTCTTTAGAGAATTAAACTGAATTCTCTAGTTTCAAATCAAAGATTCATTTGTCTTTGAAAATGATTTTGTAAATTATTTTATTCACAGTTTGGTGTTTATTATCATACATATGCCTTCTGTAATATTTTTATACATATGAATAGAAAGTGAAAAAATATTCTTTTCACGTTTTTTACCCTAATCATAACTTTAAAAATACCGAATGAGTACTGAACAATAGAAAGAGAAAAAGGAAAGAAAAAAATTGTTTTCCTTGTTTGGATCCACGACTGGTAAAATCTGAAGGATTTTAGGAAATCTGTCGATTCGCGAGAAGCATAAGCAAAATAAATAGATTTCTTTTTCTCTGAGAGCTGTCTCTAATGTTTGAGTTCTTGATTTTGCATTATAATTCTGTTTCTTTTTATATTTATTTTAGTTCCTTTTTTCGTGTTTTTTTATAATGTTTTGTTTTCTGTTATCTTCTGTAGGGAATAGAGGTCATATTGTATAAGAATATATTTTCAAGAAATTTATAAATACGAAATATCAATTCATTACTTAACCTAAAAGTTACATAAGATTAAGCCATTTTAAAGAAATTCCTTAGTACATTTGAGGGTTAATAAATACTTGCTAAATAATTTCTTTTCGCGACCATTATATATATATATATATAAAATTGCACATGGAATATCTGGAATGTAGTATGTAAGGAGAATTGTCTTTGAGTACTTAAAATAAGTCAGGAAAACTCATGCAGGACAACGATGTAAATATACATATACGAGTAAATTTCAAAAATTGTTGCTAACATACAGATGAACTAATTACACTGGTGTGCAAAAACTTAAGCAATAGGTGGGTTTTCTGCCATAACTCACGAGAACCATCTGGAGAGACATGACATTCAGAAATGAGGGAGTATTATGTACGTAAAGGATGACGAAAGCATCGACGCTGAAAAGGAATACAATGCATACGGTATGGAATCAAACAAAAACAAGCTTTATTGAACGCATAGTATCGTGATTTATGATTGCTATCCAAGAGAAGAACAGCAAGCAGATGTTCCATAATATGGGATATGCCCTCCCCCTCACTGCAATGGTTGCATCGCACACGTCTCCGCATACTCAGAACCAGCTTGCTGTAGAGGTGCTTTCTTGCAGTAGAGTGCCCATTCCTCAATCAGCATCTGTTTGAGTTGTTGAGTGTTCTCCGGAGGATGTAAAGCGTGCTGCAATGCGTCTCCCCAAAGCATCCCACACATATTCGATGGGATTTAAATCTGGGGAATACGCTGGCCAAGCCATTCGAGTGATATCTTCATTCTCCAGTAGCTCCTCAACAGCAAGAGTCCGATGTGGCCGTGCATTGTCCTCCATAACAATGAAGTCTGAGCCAATGGCCCCTCGAACAGACGCACATGGGGAAGGAGTACCTTCTCACAACAGCGATCCCCGCTACAGATCCTCTGTCGAAAACGTGGAGCTCAGTTCGCCCGTTCAGCAAAATGTCTCCCCAGACAAGAACTCCAGGAACCACCATAACGGTGTCTTTCCCTTGTGGTTACTGGGATAAAAACCGGGTCCCGACCTCTCTCCCAAATCAAAATGCGTCGAGAATCGCTTCTGGTAAGCAGAACCGACTCTCATCCGTAAAGAGGACACGACTCCATTGATCAGCTGTCCAGTTTTGTGCTCTCTGAACCACTGTAAACGGTGGCCAACTTTCAACGGGCTGCAGCGGGCAAATAGCCCACTTTGTGAAGACGTCTCTCCACAGTAAACCGCGACACTTGTCGACCCGTTGCTGAGCAATGGCGCTTGCTGACTCGCTTTCTGGCCTCTTCTCGCCTGCAGGACGATATATCGGTCATCCCCTGCAGTTGTCTTCCGGCGGCCACCACCAACCTTTCTAACAGCTGTACCTGTGGTTTGAACGCTCCCTCCAATCGCGCGAAACGGCACTTTAGTTGATTCTGAACTCTGCAGCTACACTGGTGATAGTACGCCCCACCTCCAGCTTTCCGATCATTCTTACACGTGTGTAGTCGTCCAGGTGATTTCTTCTAGCCATATTCACGAACTGACTCACTGGCACTTGCAACGAATATGTTGAATTGCGTCTATGTCCTTCCTTTTAATCTAATGTTGAGCTGCTCCCTGCCGACATCACTGTTTTGCGTACGCTCACGTCGCCCGACGTTTCGCTGTTCCTGATATTTGCATACGCATGACGTTTCTACGTGACTTACGTGTTCATTGTACTGATCTCCAGACCTCCTTTTCTGCAATTTCATGGCTATCTGCTAAATTTTTTCATTGTTGCTTTTGCACACCAGTGTATTAGAATTTAATAATTTTGTAAATACAAAGTCTTATAAAATAATGGAAAAAAAAATATCAATAATATTGGCTTGATTCACCAATGGAAATGTTCTTTAATAACTTTTAAACACTATATTAATTAAAGTTATTCATCATTATTTAAAAGTATTTTTTCGTTATAAAATATTTATAAAATAATAATACCCGCAATATTATTTTGCCACTCTTTACTCCCTCAGTCCGCAATATGATTTCTTTTGGCTCTTTATTGACTTCACTCCGCAATACCATTTTTTATACTTTATTTCCCGCCACAATACTATATTTTCACTTTACTTTACACCCGCAATATTTTTCTCTCTTTACTTAACCCTGCAGTACTATATTTTCTCTTTACTAACTCCCTCCGCAACACTTCTGCTTTCACTCTTTAATCATTCTCTCCGTAATGGTTTACTTTTTGCTCTTTTTATTAACTCACCCGCAATACTACTTGCTTTGCCTTTTATAACTCACTCCGCAATACTATTTTTCCTTTTATCTCTTCACTCCACAATACAATTTTTTTTTTTTTCACTTTTTACTCACTAACTCAGCACTAATATTTTTCTTACTATTTTTAATTATTTAAATTTTTCCTAAATTACAATGTGAAATATTTCATCTAAAATTTATAAGCAATAAGAAAAATATATTTAAATACATATTTTAAGTATATAACTTTTTTATTTTTCTCTTTAATCAATTCACCCTTGTAATGATATTTTTTTTACATTCTTCTATATTTTCTTACTTTCTTACATTCTTCTATACAAGATGATCTAACTTTATAAACAACAACAACAATAAAAAGAAAGAAATCAAGAGCAAAAAGATATATCATAGTTATAATAAAAAAGAGGATAGAAAAAAAAACCCAGAAACAATGTTTTCCTATTCCAAAAAGGAGCTTTCATTATTAATTTCTTATTACTGGAGTTCATTGGAAGAAACTAATTGAATGGCTCGTCAAAAACTGAAAGGAAAAAAAAACCATCTCCTTGAAAATCCCAGAAACTTTCTTCTAAATCAGCTATACCAATAAACCATCACTGTTTGGGGAACAGCAGGAAGAATAACTTTTCGGTGGTTTCATAATTAAAAACATCAGAGTGAAATGATTCCACCGACTAATTAGCACCTGTAATCCATGCTAATCTGCTTTGCGTTGCCTAATTATCTTTTTGTATTTCGCTTGACTTCATTGCTGGGCAATAAAGCTGAAAATTTGAGAAACTAATAAAACGGCGCATAGTCACTTTTAAACACATCAAATCTGAGTTAACGAGAACTTATTGTAAAAGCAATGCCCATAAGTAAATTATTTCTCTTCGTTTGGTAAAAGCACAGAGTTGGCTAAAAAATGAGATTCAACATTTGTCTCTTATAAAGGAATGTTTTTAGACTGTTTCCATTAAAATAAAAGTTTCTATTTATTTATTTATTTTTTTGTTAGAAATGCAAACCAGATTTGATCTTTATTTGTTGTGAAGATAATTTTTTAGCTTCTAAAAACCATT